>PVHY01017983.1:0-30187 GCA_004024945.1 Uropsilus gracilis
GATTACAAAATAAAGGGGCTTTAAAAAAATAGAAATATATTTCTCCCAGATAATCACCCAAGAGGCAAGCAGGCATTCAAGTAGGTGAATGACTCTATTCCATGAGGTTGTCAAAGAGCCTAGGTTCTTTCTAACTTCATGTCTCAAAGACATGACTTTTATTTTATGATTGAAGTAGATTATCTGAATTCCTGTCTGGAAAAAGGGTAATCAGAAAAGTGGGGTAAAGGGTAAACAAAAAAAGTGGAAACAAAAGGAAAATAAGGTTAAACAAAGAAGTAGAAGATAAGCAATTTCACTTAAAACCAATATCCTCATAGATAAAACCAAACCAAAACCTTTGAAATCTGCCTGCAGAATTGAGGTTTTGGTGGTGGGTGTTGGTATAATAACACAAATTTGAAGAGCTATGACCTTATACCCCTAAAACATATACAGGGTTGTAAACCATAACCTCAATAAAAATATTTTTATTAACTCTGCATCCTAGAAGTTGTATACATTGTTGCTTTTCAAAATACATTGTCTAGAATTTATTCCTGAGACATCTGACATCCACCAAGTGCTGAGGAGACTGGAGAAGGTGAGGAAGGGGGTTATTACCAAAATTGAAAAAATAATCCTGGCAACCATTAACAGTCTTTGCCACCCCAGAAGGTAGCCTGTGGGAGTTGCACCCTCTCAATTCCCAAACCAAATTCTCTGTAGTTTCTAGGAGCTGTTGTCTATAGGACAAGACCCTTAACACCCAAAGCTCTAGGGTCCATGAATAAAAACGCTTCCCAGAATTTAGGCATTCTTATTCTAGGAGATCCTATAACACATCAAACATTATAATGGAATTTATAGTCTGTAATATAGGTTTTACTGCAAAGTGTTGAAATTCTTAAAATAATTTTTCCTTTATAATTATTTAGTTAGGAATAGTTCATTTAATTTACTATTGACTCAGGTTTCTTACCCAGGCCCCAGCACAGGAATGGGAGTCATCTACATCTAGTACCTGTAGAATTTCTTGTAAAATGAAAAAAAAAAAAAAAAAACTACAAATTTCAAGTGCAATAAAAGCCTTAGGAAACTGCTATAAAATTAATGATGAGTTTAACATATTATAGTTTTGGACTTTTAAATACTTATTTGGTTTTTGCATTTTTTTCCTTCTCAAATTCTATTGAATTGACAAACATTTACATAACTATTATTTTGGGAATACCACTTCTACCTTTTTCCCAGGACTTATTTTTATAACTGTTTATAAATTTCTCAGGCCCTGAATACTCTAAGCCACCCAGTGAATAAAATAGCCCTTAGGCCACATGTTCATGAAGGCAAGGCTTGCTATAGACCTACCTTAGAAGGGGAGTGGACTTACTCTAGCAGTTTGCCAGGAAATCTGAGGATTGGGCAGTAGAAAGGCCATATTCCCAGAGATCTAGAGGATAGTACTAATAAAGCTAGTGAGGATAAAACACAACAGAAATTACAGAATGGGCATGGCAAAGGTTTAAGATAGTTGGGTCAGTCTGAAAAGGGGTGCAGAGGTCAGAAGACTTCCAGGTCTCATCATAAGCATTAGAAGTAATGATCATCTTCCCTTGAAAAGCAAACTTCCTTGACTTCTCAGACACTACATTTCCCTGGTTTCCTCCCCTCTTCCCTGGGAGCTGAAAGAGAATATTTGAAGAAGAGTACATTGGAACAGCCAGTGGATGATTGGTGTGTCTGATGACACTAAAACATCCAAGTGGGGGTATTCATAAACCATATGATATATGGGTTTGGAGCATCAAGAGTGGATCCAAAGTTTCATCAGGTTGACCAAGATTTCTGTATCAACTAAAAAGTTTAGCTCAAAGTAAAAAACTAACCCTGGCATTTTAAGCAGAAAGTGAATTTATTAAAGATTTCTTGGGTAGTTGATAGAACTGATTGGAAGGCAGAGAATTAAAAAACTAAGAGTCAATTGTATTGAGGAAACTACTATTGCTTTCAAATTCCAAGTGCTTCAACTTGTTTTGCTGCTATGGGACCATGGAAACCAACCACCTTAGCAACACTGTCATCAGAGAAGTCTTTGTGGTCCCTGTTGCATTTTTTTCCTTCCTTCCTTCCTGCCTGCCTTTCTTTATCACTACCAATAGACTTGCACCCATGTAGCAGGATATCAAGATTTCATTGTTTTTAACTTCCGTAGTGAGGAGTGAACTATGCTTCCTGAAGCAGAAGATTGTCCCCAAATAAAAGATTCAAATTTTATGCAGCCAAACTGAATTATAAATATTTGTTATATCGTCCTTGCCTGACTAGCAACTACTGGACAAAGATGAGCATTAAGGTAACTGGGGAGCATCATATAGAAAGCACATTCTTGCTGCATTTAGTGCCTGGAAGTGGTAGGCATTCATAAGATGCTTCTTTCCTAAGCCTGCCTTCACACTTGCTACCTGAATAACAGGTTGTGTTCATTAAATAATAAATAGAGAGCTGAATTCTTCCCCAGAGACAGAGTTTTGCAAGTCAGTTCTACCCTGCCTTGTGGTCTAATGGTGCTGGAGTTTCAGGGCAAGACCATGAAGTAGGTTTAACCATCTTCACTGAAAAAAAAACTCAAGAGACACAATCATTGGTAAAGAAAAGTGCTATTTTTTTAATTTGTTCTTGAATGTGTAGATCCTTTTAAGATCAGTGACACTTCCTCTTACAAAACTCCTCCCTTAGTCCCCAACCATTTTGGATCCAATGGCCACTTTGGAAAAGCCTGGGAGGAACCCATCCAAGATATCCAAAAAAAGGGGTACAACTTGAAGAATGGGCATATGACTCACAAAGCAGCACCAGCTACTGAAGACTTTCTTAGAAGCAGCTCAGTTTGGCCTGTGAGTCCCTTTGCCCTGCATTGGCCAAGATGCCCCCAGCTCTGTCCTACCCCCAGAATTCCCTTGTTGCCTGTGTGATCTGAGCTTTAGAGTTAGAATCACCATTACCACCTTTAGAGCTGCTGGAGAGCTTCTGATCAATCACTGTTTTCATCTCCCATTCCCAACTTTACAGTTGGGAAAGGCATACCCAATGTCATACTGCTCAGAATTAGTCTAGTAACATTGTAGAGCATCTCAAGTCAGATGTTGTTCAACTATACCTCCAAACCCCCAAGAAAATCACCAGCATCTGCCTCCAGCCCTTGGAACAACTGGAGCAAACAGGTTTTGATGGTTAGTAAAGATGGAAAAACCTTGTCTAAAGGGGGCTGAGCTGACCCTAGCTGAATGTTATCAGTAGCAGACATCCAGCCCAGCCAAAAGTCTCCCAGTTAACAGCACTAAACTATGCACAGAAACATTTTGCTGTGATTCCAAACTCCTACTAACTGAGGCAGGTCTAACAGGTATGTGGACAGTGGTGATGAGCTGCCCACCCACCTGGTAATCCAGTTTGCCAAACTGCCTCTTTGTAAAACCTAATCCATAATCTGGGCCTGATGTAGATGGGGGTCTCTTACCAAACACAGGTAAAATCTGCCCCATGCTGCACTGAGAGAGACAGGAGAAGGACCCACAAAGGCTGTCTTCCAAGCAGAAATTACTAACAAGCTTGGCAGAGAATGAGTCCAGGAGAGAGACAGACTCATAGAAAACAGGCAGACACAGAGTGGGGAGCAGGAGCAGACATGCCAATCAACTTTGAAAAGGAGGGACCATAGAAAGCTACATGTATCTCTTCTAATCAAGGTTTTGAGGGAGGGTCACACATGTGACTGAAAGGTAAGAGGCTAATCCAGATACTAAGGCATCATAAGTACCAAATGAGGTGGGTGTTTCAGAGAGGAAGTGTAGATGGTGCATGAGATGCTGTAAAGGGCTCAAGACAGTTGAGAGCTGAAAGATACTCATTTGTTTTGGCAACTGGGTGATCACTAGTGTCTTTTATTCTTTTTCTTAAAAATGGAGGGTTGAAGAACCACTGAGAAGAATCCATGAAAAAGACTTTTTAAAAGAAACTTGGTTGACAAGGAAAAAGTGAAAAGGGCAACAGAATTCAAATACCCTGAAAAGTGGGAGCAGCAGGGCAAATGATGCCGTAAACTCTTGGAAGACATATAGCAGGATTCAAGAAAAAGAGGACCAAAGAGAAGCAAGGAGGAAGGAGAAGAGAAAGGATATAGACAGAAATGGGAAGAGAGGAGTCAAAGGAGAAGAGGAGGGATATAGACAAGATATGGGAGAGGAGTGAGGAGGCAACAAGTTCTTGCTTTAAGGACTCTCTTCTTTGAAATAGGCAATGGGCCCTGACATTTACTGAGAGCAACAATGAAGGGTATGAATGGAAAGCAAAGTAACAAGTCAAAGACATAATGATCAATACTGAGAGCCCAACTGAGGCTGTCAATTATAAATCTGTCAGGCTTAGCAATTTAGGTAAAAGGAGCAGAAAGAATCAAAGAGAGAAAAGAATATGGAGAATGGTTGACAGTTTCAGTACAAGTTGGAAAAATGAGAAAGCTCAGATTGCTGATAAAAAGGTGTGATGGGCCTTGGGCTCAGATGTTTGTGGGGTGGGTTGGGGGGAGTTCAGGAGAAGGCTAAGAGAAAAAAATGAGGTCATGGAAATGGGCTAAAATAGCAGGGCAATTTAGGTAGACAATGAAGAACAGGAAGAAGAAACACAGGGGTGCTCTAGAAGAAGCAAAGTTTCAATTCAGGCGTCCTCATTATGGAATGAAAGAAGGAGCAGAACAGAGCCCAGAAACAAACAAGGAGGGGCCTGTGTCAGAGGGGTAGGCAAAGATACGTCACCAGAAGTGGGTACCGGAAGTCAGAGTCTTATGGTATTGATGGCAGGGCTATTGTAGAGCAGAGCTTATTGAGGTCTGATGGTTGCCACTCAGGGAGGGGTACCTGCAGAAGCAGGTAGGGGGTTGGCATGCTAGAGTTCTGGCAGGGCAACTCTACTGATGTTCTGGAAGAGTGCTCTGCAAGTCTACCTTGTGCCAGCTTTTGTCTAAAGCCCTTTTGCATCAGCTGAAGCCACTCCGTTCTTGTGCTTTTTAGCACATTCAAGAAGCCCAGCTTCTCCTCTAGGTGGCACCTGCACCATAAGAATCCAGAACTCACTGCATTTCCTTTGTCAAAGGCCAAAAGTTTTCACTGACTTCAAAATGAGGTCACTATGGGATCATAATGGTCAAACAGTGGTCAAAATTAGGGTCAGCTCAAATTTTAGCAAACAGCCACTGAAGTCGGTCACTTTGTTTTCATTTCTAAAAAATCATGTTGTGTATTCTGCATGCAAAAATAAAACAACATCACTTAAAACACTGGTGCTAAGTACACAGGAAAAAACTGAGAGGGAGTGCTGTGGAGTAACCAGTGCAGGGATGGTATGGTGGGCCAGGGCCTTGCACCCAGGGAAGACAAGATACTCTACCTCCCAGCCCTCCCCCATCAGGTGCCTAAAGGGAGCCTTTCAGCATGCAGGGTCTCAATATTGGGAAGGGGGTATGTGACCTCCCAACACATTACTAAGGTTGCCCACACCAGCAGGCTGACCTTGAGCTCAGCTAAACCCAGGCTGGGAGCTTCAATGACAGAAGGGAAGTCAAGCATTTACCTAGGTATTTCTACTTCATATGTGTGGTCTTCAGTTGGTTCTGGGGGAGAATTTCAATCAGGTTTGAGGCTAACATAGCCCCCATTTGGCAGCCCAACACAATGCACCATGGAGCTCACTCAGAGAGGTGGGAAGGTGGACCACGTGATAGAAGAATGACCCAACAGCAGAAATTAGTGAACTACTTGCAGAGGGAACCCTGACAAATCAACTAAAACCACATTCAAATATCAAAAGTGAGTGGCCAGCACCTAACTTAGAAAGTCACGTAAGCCCCAAAGAGTAGTAGGCTTAATCCAAAAATTGCTTAGCTAACTGGATCATTAAAGACTTAGCTACCCCAAACTAAAAGACAGAATTATGGGAACCCATCTGTTCAGGAAAGCTCATTGTGTGCTCATGAAAGGATGGCAAGCCAACAGATACTCCCAATTTGTTTTGAAGTAAAGACCATCTTGCAGCCTTGGTGTCAAAAGGAAATGGGCGATGCCATCAGTCCGCAAGAAGAGATGTTTTCTCTGTTCAAAATTGTTCCATTAGCAAAGACCCTACAAACAAGACCATACTCAATCTGCATCTCTTATCAAAATAAGGCCATACTCTTAAGACCCCTGTGAAGTCAGCCAAGCTGTGACAGGGCCAGAGCAAGCCGTGTCTCTGGGCTGGGTCACTGGTGCCAGAGCCACTGCCCTCTCACAGACACAACAGGTTCCTTCACAAGCAAGTCATTGCTGGTGAGGTGGCCTGATCCCCAGCATCTGCCTGTGCCTCTTCCTCACAAGCACCCTGCATGGACCATGAAGATTTGGAATGTAGCTGAGAGCTCCTATCCCCGTGGCTTCCAGAACACTCCTCTCTGTGTTCTAGAGGTCAAGTCCTGAGGTTCCTTTAAAATCACCAACGGACACTGACTTCTGGCTTCTCAGTTTCTCCCTTCCTCCCTCTAAACAAAAATTCTCCTATGAATGCTTTGGTCCTGCGCCTTGCTGGTCCCTCTGGTCTTCAACCTCTAACACAAAAGAGCTGCTGGTAGAGTCGTGGCCTTTTCTAGGCTTTGGACGGTCTGGTGGCAGATGAATCAGGAAACTCACTTCTGATCTTTGGCTCTGTGAACACGGAAAGGTTGAGAACTAAGATGTCTAAACAGGAGAGGCCCACAGAGCATGTTGGTTGTAGGTCAGTCTCCTTGCCCAGAGAACTCTATACTAAGGTGGATAGCAGCTGCCTCAGTTTTCCAAGAAGAACTCAGGATCTAAACATCAGAATGGAGATAATGAAGGAGCGGCCATCAACGGTCACTCTTAGGAAGGCGGGTTCTGACATGAAAGAGCTATTAGTCCAAAATAAGTGGCACAAATGACAGGGTCTGAAGTTGACATCTTCTTAAACCTGTCAGTGAAATTGGAGTCTGAAGATGTAAATGGTCTCTGTCCAACCACCCTTTCCAGTCAAGAATGCCACAGCATCCAAAGCCCTTTCACAGCAGCCACCTGGTCAACATCAGGAAAGGGGGCGCAAAAAACAAATACCCTGAAAACCGTTAGAACCCGAATAGGCACCAGTGAGACCTATGGCCTCTAGAAGCCTCCATTCCCCTGCCCAGGGCAGATGCCTCTATCCCGACAGGCCAAACAAAGGCAAATAGTGACAATCTTTGGCTGTGCTGGGCTAGGGACTACAGGCCTGCCATATGTCAGAACCTTTTTCCCTTCTTTTACCCTCTTCTGGACCCTGGAGAAGTTCAGATATATACATTGCTCCTGTGCCCTTCACACTGAAAGGTGAGACATGTCTGCTTTCCTCAGCAGAACAAAATCACCAAGACAGACAGGTCCCCCCAAGTCTGACCATGCTTGGTCTTGTCAAGTGGACCCTACATACATGAGATGATTCTGAAAGAGGGAATACCTCCCTCTATGCTGTTTATTACTGACATCTTCTCTGTAGTGGATGCACTATGGCTCCCCCCCAAAAAAATGCTGGAAGATGTGAATGGCAAAGAAGAGCACTACACAGCTTGACAAAACTCGTCTGACATCCACAATCTGAGGAGAATGAGCTGGAAGGTGGAGAGGAGTGGTCAATAGGATGGGCACAGCTGCCAGAGTACTCATCTCCTTCGGTCCTCACACCTGAGAGATACTGTTGGCCAGGCGGAAGGACATTCTTTTTGCTTTTTCATTCTCCTGCAAAATAAAGAAAAGAAATTGGAATTTGAATGGTCACAAATAGGATTTATTCATGTGAAAAGGCTAAAGTGTCCAGACTGGGATTCCTTGGAGTCAAAGTGTTGTACACTACCTGAGGAATGCAACAGCAAAACTCACTGATGCCACTTAACATTGTACACTAAGCATCATACTGCCCAGCACACAGTGGGTGGGCGATACAGTTTGGTGGAATGAAATAGCATTGAATGTGTGCCTAGGTTTGCATTGGAGGAATGAAGTAATAGGTCAGAGGATCCCATAAATGACATCTCTCCTTCCTTCTCTATACAAAGGGGGGTGAAAAAGATCTCTTCCTTCTACTAAACCCAGGTTGAGTTCAGGCCTGAGACCTGAAAATTCTCTTCTGATGAACCTCACAATGTAGAATAACTAGCACCAACCTGGGAGTCAGCGTACCTGGTTTCTCACCCTAGTTCTGCTAATTCTCTTGGTGACCCTGGGCCTGTAAAATTCACATCTCTGAGTTTCCAGCCTCCATGGTAAATGGAGTTGATGAGCCCTGTGCTGCCTGATTTCCTCTTATGCTAAAGAGTTGGAAGTGAGGGCTCACTGTCACCACTCTCTTGTGCCATCTGAACAGCTTCACACCAGGTGACCCCTGTTGCCCAATCACCCACCCGCCCTCCTGCCTGCCGACTGGCAGCATCTCTTTACCATGTGTCGCCGCCGCCTCTTGGGTTGAATGCCTTCCTGCATGTAAGAGGGCCACGGGAAACCCTGGGGAGTGGAACACCCACTCTCACTAGATACTTCCTCGGAGTCTGAGTCCTCCTGCCTTGGCTGTGCAAACCGTTTCTCCGGGTAGATTTCTTTTAACCAGCCCTCAAAGAATACTTCCAAGCAGCGGCCGGCCTCTGCAACCTCTGAGTCGGGCTGAAGGGAAGGAGAGCAATGATGACCTGACCTGTTTCTCCCAGCCCTACCTCCTCTAGGTCCCTGAAGAGCTATGCAGACAGCATGCAGTCTGGTTGGGTCTCCAGCATGCCTGGAACTTCACATTTTCTTAAGACTCAGGATAAGCAGTTTGGTGTCAGCTCTTCTTATCAGAAATAACCTGACAAGTACTCAGTCATGAGTACCCACCCCGCCACCACCATCTTCCTCCTGAGCCCATACTGAGGTTTCAGTGTGGGAGAGAGCTTTCAAAAACCCACTATAGTAGGATCCAGGAGGTCTACTCCAGATCCCCATGGCAACCCAGGACCAAACCTGATGCCCCATCAGTTATGAAAGCTTTAGGTTCACTGGGAAACAGGGGAGGTGAAAAATAGGCAAGACGTACATAATTGAACTTAGCGCAGTTCCAAAACATGAGGCGCACGTCCGATACCACCTCCTCTGGAGTGGTATAGTGAGCTGGGTCCTTCTTTTGCAGCTTCCTCCGGATGATAGAGAGGTCCATGGGCCTCTTAATAATCTGGTAGTAATGCCGAGCCTTGGGGGAGCAGAGAAGGAAGAAGGAGGCAAAGCAGAAAGAGAGAAGTGGATGGATAGATAAAAAGAAAGAAGAAAATAAGTGGGAATAAGTGAGAGAACAGAAGAAAGAGAAAGACAACAAAATATAAGAGAGGAGAAGGAAAGAGAAGGAAAAGGGGACTATGTCACTGTCAAGTCAGGTCTAAAACAGCAGCAGCTGGCAGGGGCAGGTGAGGGTGTCAGCCCCAAGGAACAAATGCGTTGCATTTCTAACCAGCATGTTCTGAGTCCATACTGGGTACCACTGTGACCTGCCCCTGACTCCAGCCCTCTGAGCAGAAAGCCCACGACAGGTAGAAACAGTGAGGCCATGCTTACCAGCGGACTGACAGGTTCATGGAAGGGCAGGCTAAGGCTATTGCAGCACAATGACAGGACCAACTTCTCACACTTCTGCAGAAATCAAAATTGGCAGCAGTTACTTTATTCCAGTCTTACCTCAGTAAGAATTAAAGATAGTGACCCTGAGAACACTTACAGGGATTCATTCTGTTCCACAGAGTGATCAAAGCCACCATAATAAGCCACAGCTCAACCTCCCAGGCCAGAGAATAACAGATGGCAGCCAGAAAAATCATAACCAACTCCATACAGGCCAAGGTGTCTGGCACAGCTCAAAAGAAGTACTTGAAGAGCCATCACAGCCTCTGAAAGGCACTGTAAGCAGCTGGCCCAGGCAGGGACTCTTTCGTTCAGAGACCCTTTCTTACCTTCTGATCACATATGCTCAGGCCAGGAGGGGCCCGCAGCCCAGGCTGGTTATAACGGGCATTCTCACAGTCATACTCCATCTCGGGCTGCGTCAGGCTGCGGCACAAGGTGCACACCCAATCGCCCCTACAGAGGCAAATGAGGCCAAATTAGGCCATAGCGCATGGCCGAGAGCCCCTGCCACTGTCCCACTGCAGATGTGGAAGGCAGTGATATAGGAAACTGAGTCCTAGCTGGCCCTGCAGGGAATGATGTCCAACCCACCAGTTTGAAAGAGATTCAGTAAGTCACAATTTAGTGAATCCAGGAAAACAGGAGTTGGAAGGAGGTTGGAATGGGAGCATAGGGAGAAATCTTTGTGGGTAAGGAAACTGGGGACAGTGGAGGAAGGAAAGTTATCCAAATTTCAACTATCTACCTGTTGTCCACATGCAAAAGGCATAGCACAGGACCACTAACCCACACAACTGCACTTCATGCAGCCAGCGAGGGGAGGAAGCCCACCCAAGGGATCTCTGTGGGTCTGCCCTGGAAGATAATCCTGCAAATCACATGATGCCCTGATTAGGAGGACTTACCCCGGAAAGCTGAGCAAGGCTGGCAAGTGGCAGGAAAGGTGGTACACTTTGGGGCAGCGGTCGCAGCACAGCAACTCTCCCCCATTGAGGCACACTGCACAGAAGTCCTCATTTTCTATTGGAACCGGGGGCCCCTTCTTGGCTCCAGGAGTTCGAGGAATGAGTCTGTGCTCCTCAGGGGCTGCACCCTCCACCTCTGGTAGCCGCTGTCCAGCCAGAGAAGTGACAGTGACCTTTCTTCCCCCTAGACTTGGGGGCTGGGTGGTATCACTGTTGTTGTCCTGGCTGACCTTGGGGAGAAAAGTGAGTCTGAGGCAGAGCACAGTACCACCAAGATGTTAAGGGCAGCAGGAGTAGGGACTGACAAGCCAAGAGCCTCAACTTACTCTAGGACCCCAAATCAGTCAACCCCATGAAAGCAAGGGTAGCTCATGCCTAGAGTACATCTCACCAAGTCCTGCCAAGCTTCAACCTCACTCAGAGACTCAAAATAAGGTCAGAGTCAGACTCTGAGTGGTGGCAGAGAGAAAGGAGAGCTCTGGCACTAGGCTGAGGTTTATAGGTAAGGCAGAGCAAAGGGGTACCTTAATGGACATGCTGGAGGACTCAGTGCCACACTCAATGATCAGCAGGAAGCTTCCATCCTGATCATTCTTCTGTGGCTTCAACTTAAACACAGGCATCTCTCCCGAGGAGGCGGCACAGATCTTGAGTCTTTCCAGTCGCACGTAGGGAATCTTGGGCTCACTATTGATGGGTCTGTGGCAAGAGCAACACCTCTGAGTATTGGTGGGAGCTCCTCTGGCCCCAACCTCTGAGTCAAGATCAACCATGACCTCACAACTGAAGTGTTACTCAAGATCTTAGTCGAACCCTCTATGGACCCATGTTCTGCCCTCTTGCCCAGTTTTTTTTGTATTTTTTGGTTTTTTTTGAGACTAGATCTCACTATGTTGTCCAGGGAACCACAGACTCCCATTGGCAGGTACCATGGACTCAAGTGATCTCCAGTCTCAGCCTCCCAGGTAGCTGGGATACAGGAGCAAGCCACCACGCCCACCTATTTTTTGAGACTAGGTCTCACTATGTTGTCCCAGGCGGGTCTCGAACCTATGGACTCAAGAGATTCCTAGTTTCAGTCTTCCTTCATAGGCTGGGATTAAAGGCATGCGCCACTGTGCCCAGCCTGCTCTTGCCCAGTTATGCCTGGCCAACCCCTACCAGCCCCTGCTCAAGAAGAGGACCCTTGCAGAGGGAGGGATGCAAGCAGAACATGTGCCTCTGGGTGCCAGAGTCTGTACATCCTCCCACATCCAGCCCAGATACCCTACCACACAGACCCTATTCAAGTTTCTGGGGCTGAAGAAGATAATAGCAGGAAAACTTGCTCCTAGTTAAGTCATCAAGATGTTACTTCCTGGGCCAATCTCCCAGGTCATGAACTTGAAGGGTAGGAACGGGAGGCTGGGCCAAGAGTATTACCTGATACTCTGGTTCTCCTTTGTATCCAGTTCTCGAGCTCCTTGTTCAAAATGGTCATACGCTAGGGCAAAGACAAATAAATACTCGTGACACATTGATGACAATACCTCCCATGGCTCACACCTTCCATATATATCTACTGCTCACACCTCTGGCCACACACATGTTACACAATTGCTACCCACACCACAATTATGATGACAATCCTGCATGGCTCTTCTGAGACAAGGCCACCTTCTAAACACAGATGTTTAGAAGACAGAGTCTGCATGTGTTAGGTAGGACACAGAGGAACCAATTTCTCACTTTTGAAATGTGCTCAGACATCACCTGTTCCCCACATATCCATGTTACCCGCTCTCATGAGTCATTCTGTCCAACCTCAGCAAAAGTGCCAGAATTATAACACTGCCTGAGAAACGCTGCCAGTTCATATTTTATGGCCAAGAGGCACCCAGCGAGTCCCACCCTGAGTAGTACAATCTGCAAGGTTGGGCAGGAGGCAGCAAGTGGGGAAGGGAGGATGAAACTAGCATTCATGAAGTGCCCACTCAGCACCAGGCACTGTCCTGGGCACATTTTCAAGGGCAAACAAAGCCCAGAAAATTCAATTGCCTAAGTTGCAGGGCTCCATTATTGTACACTTAATAAAAACCAAGAATGTTCCAGTTTGTCTTTCAATCAATATAAGGGGAAAATAGGAAAACTGTTGTGTTTTTTATTTACTGAAATAGCGGTATATAGCAGTAACTCATTTCATTGCACTTCACCTCAGTGTGCTTCCAAACACATGTTTTTTACAAATCAGTGTGCTTCCAAGATACTATGTTTTTTACAAACTGCATCAATCAAGTTTCCTGGCATCATTTTCCAAGAGCAGGTGTTTACTTCATGTCAGTGTTGCATGTTTTAGCAATGAAGTATTTTTAACTAAGGCATGTACACTGTTTTTTAGACATAGACTGTTGTTCACTGAACACACTATCGTATACCATAAACACAACTTTTATGTCCACTGGGAAACCAAAAATTGGTATGATTTGCTATATTAGGATATGAGCTTAGTTGCAGTAGTCTGGAACACAACCCCATTATTTCTGAGATGTGCATATATAAGAAACAGACTGATCATGAAGCAAATGATAAACTGGATTTAAGACTGCTCACTCAGCCATCGCTTTCTAACTTTGCAGCTAGCCCTTACTCTTCACAGAAGAAAGGAACCTTAACTTATCCCCATGAGAAGAGATGTGGCAGCTGAGGAGAGAATAGGAGCCACTCCTCAACTGACGAAATGTGCTTTCCCACGAGGCACAACTCATATCCACATTACGGCAGGGGCAAGGTAAGTCCTTGTTACTATGAAGTAAACTACCACATGGTTTCACTGTACTTGAAAGTCCTAGGAAACAAGTACAATCAGTCCTATTCACAGAGAAAGAAGCCACCTCAGAAGATGAGGTATCTTGTCCAGGATCAAAGATAGAATAAAGAGACAATGCTTAGTTTCTTAGATCTGACTCCAAAATCAACCCTAACCCTTTTGAGATGAATTCTCCTCTTTCCTTTTACCTATAACCCAGGCCCCCAGAACTTTTTGCATAGGTATGTTACGAGGAAACTGAGTCCTGGCCATGCCTGGATCAGCCATGATCACAGTAAAAAGAAGCATGACAGCTATCAGTAAGTCAGTTCTAGAAGGGAGAAGAGAGAGAGACATGGTTCTCCCAGTCTCAGGGCCCACTGGCCAGCCAGCCTTCATCTCACCTGCAAGTGCTGAGTCCCTTTCTCATGTTTGCGGACAGTGTGAAAGGCAGGCTACTTATATTGGCATCTCACCTTTTGGGTTCTGGTACTGCTGCAGAGCCATGGATGTGTTGACCACTGGAACCATTGTAGATTTTTTCACAGAGAGGTTAATTGGCTCCTCCAGTTCTGAAGGAATAGCTAAGTCCTTGGAAGCATTCAGTCCAGGGACTTTAGGAACTTGTCCCAAAGAGTCAGTGAAACGGGTGGAATCCTCACTTTCCATCTTAAAAGTGAAAGACCAACAAGAATTTAAAAAATCAGACAAGTCTGTTACTAGTTGCCATAGAGCTTAGATAAGCTAAGGCCAGGGTAAAGTCTTTAGAGGGCACCCTTCTGCCCAGTGATAAGCAGAGGAAGTGGAATGCATTGCCCCAGGGCTCACCTTACAGAGAGTGCTCCCCAGGGAGGAGTCACCTCCATCCCTGCTGCACAGGCTTCCTGCAGTTCGGCCAGACCCAGGACTGCTGCTAGATCCTGTTTCCAGCTGTGAATCAGAAGCTGGAGGCAAACTCTGCAGAGGACAAGGTGCCAGACTTGGCACAGTCTGGATGGGACCAGACATCAGGTTGGGTCCAGCCTGAGAGTGATCACTTGCCAGGCTTGTGACGGCCTGGGAGGAATTACCCAATAGGTTGGGCATGGACTGGGGTATACTACGCACAAGGCTAGGAATGGTCTGCAGGTGACTAGCTGTCAGGCTAGGCAAAGCTGGGTTTTGACCACTTGTCAAGCTGGACAGAGCTGGGGGAGGCCCACTCAGTAGGCTTGGTACCACCTGAGGGGGGCTAGACGTCAAGTTGCTCACACTCTGGATCTGTGGCTCTAGGGTTCTTGCCAGCCTGGTGGATGACAGCTCCATCTCCACTGTGTTGGAAAAGCCCATAATGCTCACTGATGTAGAGTGCTGCAGGAGCAAAGACAAGGGCAGAGTCAAGCTGTAAGCTGGAAATGGTGGGAGAGGAAGAGCAATGGCACCCATCAGACTCCTGTGCTAAACTTCACTCTGGCCTCAAAGTCTAATTGCTGCAGGGAACTCAGACAGCACAATTCTTATTCCCATTCCCCCAAACCAAGGTAGTTGGTAGCTTATGACAGAGATGCATAGTTTAAGAACACTGGTGTGTGTGTGTGTGTGTGTGTGTGTGTATATCACTGAGATAGCCTAGCACCCAACCTGAAATGTACATGCATGTATACCAGTGTGTACACACGTGGCACACACACACTCACAGTCATCTCCCTAACACTTAGCCTATTACTTAAGGTCAGACTGCCTTCCAACTTCACATTCCTCTCTGATTAAACCACTAGTAGCTTCTTTTCTCTTCAGAGAGTCTATAGGGTAGTTGTTGATATTTTAAAAATGATGTAGTTCAGAAGGCTCAAACTCTGAAATTCCTTCAGTTCCTGAAACAGGACAAGCTCTCCCTCCAATTTGCGCTCTTCTCAGTGACGGCTTGCTCTGCATGGAATATTCTCCGATATCTGCTCCTGTGCCTCTTATCCTTCTGAACTCAGTTGACTTGTGATTTTTTACTCTTATCTAGACCAGGGCTCCCCTATTGCACCCTCATAATTCTTTATACTCTATTTTACAGCACAATCTTTGATACTATAGGGTTAATATCCATTTCCCCTGCTAAATTGTAAACTCCATTAGAGTATGGTTTTGCCTGTTTCAGTTACATTGCATTCTTAGATCTAAGAGACTTGATGAATAAACTAATGAGCTGTTTAAAAAATTTTTGAAAAAGTAATGTGACTATTTTACAAATCTTAAGCCAAATGAAGAGAAGTTTAGTTCTACTAACAGCTAAGTTATGATTCTTCCTAAAATAATGATTGTTTTATATAGCTAAAATTTACTGAGAAGTTACAAGTGTTTTTGTATACATTTCCTTATTTAATCCTTACAACAAATACTAAAGGGTTGAAGGTTAAAAAATTAACTCATGTATACATTTATGGTTACATGGCTGCTGTTGCTATTATAGTTATTATTGTTGTTGTGGCCCTAATTTTACACCTTAAAAATATGAGGTGCAGGAAGTCATCTGAAGTTATTTTACGTTACTGAAAATGACTATGGATTTCCATTTCCTTTTATTTGTGTTCACATATGGAAATTACAATTGATTTTTGTATATTGACCTTGTTTACCTGGAGACCTTGTTAAAGTCAGGTTGGGATTTTCTGTGCACACATATCAAGTCATCTGTGAAGTTTTAGTTCTTCCTACTCAACTGGCTAAGACCTCCAGTACAAGACTGAATAAGCATAGTGATAATAGCCATCCTAACTTCACTCCTAAATTCATGGGGATCCTGCCAATATTTCACTGCTAAGTAGGACTTTTGTAGACTTAGAATCCAGAGCTCTAGGAGTGAAGCCATACTCTTAATTGCAGCCTATCTGTCTCTGTCCTTCTCTGTGCTCACCCCTATCCCAGCTTGCCCATACTCTATTTTTCAACCACTGCAGCCTTCCCACACCTACTCTTTTCTCTCTCTTGACTTCTCTCTTTAGCTCCTCTGCTTTCCTTATTATTTTCTTTCTCTTCTCACCCAAACTTTTTATTTTTTAATGGTTATAGTAAACCTTATATTTTCTGTTCTTAATTCTCAAATTTAGAATTAGATAGGTTAAATATCCTTTAATCTCTCCCAAGAAAAGGTAGCAGTCATATTGTTCCTTGTTAGTTCAATGGTTTTCAATGAAAGGGCTTCAATTTGCATTCTAGTCTAAATTCCAAGGTAAAAAAAGGTTACAGAGAAGAAAGAATAGGAGGAAATGCTCAAACCAGGTTGTACAAACTAGGCAGAAAATTCAGCATAAGGACTAAGGTCAGAAATCCCAGGCAACCTCAGACATGCCCTGCTCTGCACCATCTGAGCCCCCTGGTTATATGCTGCTATGCACTAAACCACAGCTTTCTAATATTCTGTATTCCTTATCTGTGGATAAAAATATGCAGTGACTATTCCTTTTTGCAGTAATATATGACCATCTAACTCTTGGGTTTTTCACCTTTTCCCCATTTGACATGTAGAATTTAATGCAATTCTGGTATTCACTTGGTGAATAACTACTGAAAACATAGATAGGTCTCCCATGAGATCCCCGGTACCAAGTATTAAGAGCTCCAAAGTCCATCTGGGACTGTTCCAATGGTGGTCAGGGGCTATATATCACAAGATAGACTCAGATTAAATTTCCATAGAAAAAGTTTTCTAGGTTAGGTATAGAGCTCCTACTTATAGATTATCAACTCCCCTGACCTGATTATCTACTGAACATCATGAAATGTAAGTTAATATGAGAGAGGAATGAAGCAAACTGAGCAGTGGAAGAATTATGGAAGTTTTGTTATAATTTATGTTGAGCTGGACCTGCTAAGCCCACTCCCTTAATACCCAGGAGACAGTCCAGATCAGCAACTAGGATACTATAGACTGGTCTCTTTCATGTCCTTATCTACAGCCAAATCTCAAAGAGGCCAAAGCTATCACAGGTAGGTGAAGTTCTGGTAGTGGGAGCTTCTGGGACCTTCCACAGGAGAGATTTGAGAAGGGACTCAGAAAAAGGACTATGAGGAAGCCAGCCCACATTCATTTCTACAGGCTATATAAACACAATGATATTTCTGGAACCTATGTGTGATGGGTGTTAGTTATTTCTGATACTTCATCTTGATTTCTAGAGTGAAGAACTAATATCAAAACATAAAGCACTTATTTTATTTACATGAAGAAAGAGTGGAGTTGAGACTCTCTGTCCTACTCTGTGGTCACTACCATAAGGTGAGGAGGGGCAAGAAGGCCAACTTCCTGGGCCAGGAAAGTAGGCTGACTCTCTTGGGTCTAGAAGAAAGTAAGGAGTTTCTCAAGTGAATTCAGGGATTAGAGAAGGCTTTGTTTGGGAATGTGGCCATATGTGACACAAGATTCCTCACACACAGGGGGCGGGGCGCTCATCCATTTGTGAAGATGCTGCTGCCTATCTGCTCTTGCACCAGGGATTGTTCTGAGGTATAAATGAGGGTGAAAGTCCATAGTCAGCTGTTAAGTCTAAACAGAGCAATCACTCACATTTCCAAGCTGCCAGCTCTGATGGACATCATGACTCTATCTTCATATATGAAATTTTCAAGTTTCATGAGAGAAAAATGTTTATTTTGAGGTTTGCAAGTAGAAAACTATTTTGTAGTACAGGGAAGATGAGAAGTCAAAATCCCCCAAATATTCACTCTAATAATCATCTGAGGTCCTCCTTGGGGTATAAGGAAAGGCTGCCCTTAGTTCCTCAGTACCTTTTCTTTATTTGTCTGCCATGTGTTGCCTTCTCTCAAATTGTATGTTCCATTTCCTTTCTCTTTCCTCTTCTTGCCTTTTATCTCTTTATCTTAATCTCCTTATTTCTGTTTGCTATTTATCTGAATCACCTCACCTAGAATGTATAAAATCTACTTGTCTGAACCTGCCTCAACAACTTGTCTGACCTGCTGCCTCCCCAATTGGCTGTCAAACGTCTTTTGATAGTCACCTATTTAATCCTTCTCCCATCCAACCTGCTGTTGATCCAACAAGGCCTGACCTGTGTTCTGTTGCCTACTCCCTTCCCTTTCCTCATCCTCACTGTCCAGGTCTTCTTCTGGGATTCAATGTGTTTATATTATTATTCTAATGATTGCCATGTGGTGTTGTTCAAATTCAAAGAAAACATTGCATATTTTAACAGGAAGGGAAATTGAGACACAGAGTGATTACCAAGATTTCCCAAGCTCATCTATGTCCAAGACTAGGAATATGGGCCCAAAATTTGCTGACTGCTCTTGATTTTGTGCCAATAGCTAGGAAACTAGTGTCCTAGTAAGATGTGATTAAAAAGTCAGTAAACAGACACTTAGTGCACATGCCCTGAGTTTAATATAAATTTCAGTTTCTTACAACAGGATGATGTTGCTGGGAATAAAGTAGCACAGATAGGTAGTATTTCACAGAAAATAGTTTTCTAGATATCTGAAACATGCCTCTTTCAATAACAAAATGTAATTGGCTTAAAAATATTACTTAAATGGGAGCACTTCTAAAACGCTTTACACACTACCCTATCTTATTAACAGAGCACATGGAGCCTAGTTGGACCATTTCTTAGGAATGAAGAAGTGAATTGCTGAAATGGGTTGTGACTTGGTGACATTTCAGGGAACTCAAAATGCAGAGCTTAGCTTGCTGTTTCACTGAAAGATCTCACACCATGCAACTTTTCCAGGTGGTTTCTTGTCTTCTTCCTTGCACTTGTAAGCTGCTAGTACAGAAATTCTAACCCCCTGCTTCTAATCTTCTTTGCCAGGTTTCATAAAGTAGAAAAAATAAAAATTCCCAAGGAAATCTACACTTGCTAGATCAAGAACTCTGACTAGATACCTAGTGTGGTCTTATGAGTGTGGTCTTATGATTTCACATAGAAGATAGTATGTGGGGGTTTTGACATCTGTTTTTGTTGTTGCTCTGAAACTTGCCTAATCATTTCTAGTTTCAGTGTTTGTTTGTTTGTTTTTCCCAAAAGACTGACCAGCAAGTAAGAGCACAGGAGGATAAAGGAACAATGACTTGCAAACACAGTAAAGGCCTTCACTTTGGCTGAAGGAAGTAGTAAGGAAGCAAGTGTAAAGGTATACAGATCTGTGAATTAAATCCTGGGATACTGGAGTACTTCAACAGCTTTAGAATAAACTGGTTTAACAGTAGTAGATCTTGAAACAACTGAACCAGGTAGTTGAGGAAGGAATTAACTTCACCAACAAGTGATTTCACAAGTTGATTTTTAAAAGAGAAATTTTGCTCTTATAGATAATGAGTACTTCTCCAGCTCAATTAAGAACTTTTGTAGAATTTGATGCTGCTCCTGTAGATGTAGTGATGGTAATAAAGGCTAATTCATCAATGAGGAAACATTCATCGGAGAGAGTTGACGAGTGCTCCACGTCTTGATGATCCAGAGAAGATAGTAAGGCAAAAGATGGAAGGAAAGAAGTGGATTCTAGTAAATCTAAAGTGAAAGTCAAAATGAGTGGAACCCTCAAGACTCAGGCCTTGAGGACTTGAGAGATTTAGGCCAGGCCAGAGTAAGCACAGTTAAGCCTAAGAGCAAGGACCCATTTCCTCTTGGAACAGGAGACTAGACAAAGATCTTAGACCTGGTCTTTGAATGACCTCAGGCCAGAACTAGGGAGTTAAGCTACCTAAAGGAAGTAAATTCAGGGAGTCAGACCTGGAAGTGTTTTTGACTTGATTCCTGAGTAGAAATTCCTGGCTCTCAGTACCAATCTACATGTGCCAACCAAGATACAAACTGTGACCTAAGAAAGTGTCACCATGCTCCAGGTCCATCCTAAGCAAAAGCTGATGTCAGGACCAGGGATGAGGAAGAGATTGCTGCCATGTTAGAACCCATGCTCTGATCCACACCAGGATTTGGAAGAGGGGTGCTTAGTGTTTCTTCATTTATGCCAGGTTGTAGGCTATAAGTTGAAGCAAGTTATTTCCCATCTCTGGAATGTAATTTCCTCCTCCACAGATTAACGTAAATCTCATTGTGTTGTAAGCACTGAACAGCTCAGGCATCAAAGTGTCTTGATAATGGCATAAATGATATTCATCTGAGTCAGTCTCCTTTATTCTTCTGCTTCACTGTTAATAATCTGGACCACAGGAATGTCTACTGCTTCATTATCTTATACTGAAAATAAAGTCTATTTCTTCTCAGGCTGTAAGTAGCCTACTGGTGACCTCAAAGACTTCTGTTGATGATCGGGGGCAACATTATGAGCAGAAGACAAGTTCCTTCTGTAGGTGAATTGAGACTCAGATAAAGATCTCTGTGATGTCTATAATCTTGATTCCCCAAGATCTCTGAGGGAAGGAGCGCTTCTATTTTTCAGCAGTTGACTAGTTCAGAAGTATAAAACAAAGTCATCAGATTATCTTCCAGTTTCATTCAGGATATAAGATGGCTCTCTGTTATAAAGTCATAGCCATGTTTTTCTTCAGAGTGACTGAACCCAGATTAGAAGTTTAGGCAATAGCTAGTGCCAGAGCTCATGCCACAAGGAAACCCATTCTAGAAGTTTACATCTATTTTCAGCAGCAATCTGTTTTCATCATCTGTGCATTTAATACCAACTCCCAGGTCCTTTTCACAGCTGTTCTGCTGTGACAAAAATCCTCTTTGTGGTGATGCACAGCTCAGAGATGAATGAATCCCTGTGAAACACACAGAGAAGTGCCTGGTGCCACAGGTTCCTTGGTCTGTGAACTTCAGGTAGACTTCTGATTTTCCTGGCATTCACAGGTCAGTACAGGCTGAGGAGGGGACTAGAGGCTAAAACACCTTTACCAGGTAACAAAGACCAAGGTAGACTAGGTTCTAAGACCTCTCCCCAGCAAGACTTCAGCTCACTTCAAAGATTTAAATACAGGAAATTCAGCAACTGAGAGGTCAATGGAGTCCTAGTTCTTGCACCACAATGCACAAAGAGGCACTTTTACCTAGTCATTGAATACAGGGTTCAGTCAGGAGCCTGTGCTCTGGTCCTAACATTGCCAGTAGTCAGCTGTATAACTCACTCAAGTGGGTCATTTAACCTCTCTGTGTCTCAGTTTCCACATCTTTCAAAGGGGAATAAGAAAGTGGCCTCCTCATAGTATTGCTAGGATAAACAAAGATAAAATGGAATAATCCATGTAAAAAAAAATCTATGGGAAAAAAGTAGAAAATGCAATATGCTCAAGATGTTGTCTGGCATTATTTGATTTGGTTTTACCCCTGATAAATCCCAGTTTCAAGGCAACAAATTCCCTCAAAAAGAAATTCCTTTTCTCCCATTTCAGTAACATTGTGTTTAACCAGTATTCCTTTCAGTCAAGTAGACCCAAAGTTTCCTCTGGGCTACAACAACAAACTTGACACTCCTTTTCCTGGGAGTTCAAGTCATGAAGAGCCTATAAAATATCTGGAAAGTACCAACGTCACTGCTCTCTAACCCTCTGCATGAACCAGGTTAATAAGAGCCAGAGACAGTTCAAAATGAGAAGTTACAGCTACTAGGACTGCTCACCAGCAGCCACACAGGAGCTCTTACTGCTCAAAGAGTCCTTCGGACCCCCATAGAAAGACTCCACATATTTACCATGACACTTGTCTCCTCTCTGTTCTGTGTAAGAGAATAGAGTTGAGAGTCATTGAACAAGCTGCAGCATTTTCTGCATGGCTTCACCTACCACTTGGTCACTGGCAGTACTTCCTTGTGAACAACCGATGTCCAGAGCTAGCTGCCTTCCAGACATCCAATGTCGCTTCCACAGACATTAACAATTCAAAACCTCTTTCCTCCCCCCACAAATATGCTCTTCTTCTTGTGCTGCCATCTCAGTAAATGGGAAGATAGTGGGCCTGTTTCAAACTCCTAACTTCCCACCTCAGTCTGATTCCAAGTACAAAAGCTACTATGATCTGATCACTTGAAGTTCTTGCTTCCTCTTTATTCCCACCATTCATTTCATTCACCTGCCCCTATTACACATTTATATTACTGTGGTCTCCCTTACCACAGTTAAAGTCTCCTTTATAAAATTTAATTCAAACCCTATCCCTCTTTTCCAGAAATCTTTCACTAACTCCTCACAAACCCAAGACTCAATCCCACCTCCAGAGCATAATTCAAAAGGCTTTTCAACTTCTCTGGTATCAATTACTCTCATTCCCCAGTACATCTTATGTTTGTACCAAACCAAATTACCCTATGTCACAAACCTCCCAAGTGACGCAGACTTTTCTCTCACTTCTGGATCGTCCTACTTGCCATTCCCTCTGACCATTCTAGCCTCCTTCCCAACTACCTTATCTTCTCCTCCTTCAAAACTCAGCTGAAAACTCTGTCCTCTAGGAAATTTTCTGTGAACAGTCTCTTCCAGTCTTGTTCACCCCAACTATCATCATGGCATTTATTGTTTAAATGAATATCTCTCCCACTAGACTATAAGCTAAAATACAAGAATACTTTCTTCATTAATGTTGTTCTGGTACCTAGCAGAATATTTGGCACATACTAGGAGATTAACATATATATGTTATATATATTGTATATATGTTATTATATACATATATATATATATATATATAACATTGAATGGGTAAGTTAGTGGGTGGGTGGGTGGATGGATGGATGGATTGATGGATGGCCCAATTAGAAGATGTCAAATGCCTAAGTGCCACAAAGGGTCTATTCATAGCATTTCTCTGAATTCCTGATGAGTACAGAGAAAATGAACCATTTTCATGAGGGCAGGACAGACTAGGCATAGACAAGAAGCCTGCCCAGACTTAAAGAGTCAGCAGAAATTTCCAAGAAACATTAAATTTTTGCCACCCCTTACTTTTCTAAACTCTCAGTTATCAATGAGATAGACTGGTCCAAGACATATAAGGCAAAGGTCCGCTAGGGGAAATGTGGTCAGGGATAGGGACACAAAGCAACTTGAGAAATGAGATTGTAGGTCCAGAGGCATGCTGTGGGGTGGGAGGGTACAAATAGTTAAAGGACTTACAGTACAGGGGTAAATGTAGGAACCAAGAAGACTGAGGGTACCAGAAAAGGCAATACAAAAAGTAGAATAGGGTTGAAAGACAAGGGAAAATAAGCACAGTATTGAGGTTCCAGTTAGGAGGATGATAGGGGTGGGGGTGAAGGGCAGTTGAGGAGTTGTGAGGTCTCTAGATTATCACCAGAATAGGCATACACTTTCAGCAAGCAGGCAGATGAACGGACAGGAAAGTTTCTAAACATTTCTCTTCAAGAAATCTCAGAGTCCCTAGATGCTCAGCTACCTCACAAGGCTTCCCTGTAACCATTTACCCAACGGATTCCACTAATGTAAATTCTGAGGTCAACCACCTTTGGGTTGTGGGGCCACATAAAATATTCCCCCCATTTCACAGCAGAGAAGAAAAGTTCAGGCTTGGACTCTGACAGACTTCATTTCAAACAAACTTCTGTCAACACATCAATCTCTTTATCTATGAAAAAAGGATGCCCACCTCACAGATCTGTTGCGAGAAGTAAGCAGATAACACTTATAAATACCATGCATAGTATCAAGCACAGAGTAAGTGCTCAATAAGCTGACTTTTCTTTCCTTCTCTTCTTCAAGTTAAGTGAAGCCCACCAAGTTCCATTTTAAGTGAGGATGTGGGAATAGAAATGGGGGCAGAGGAGGACCTATGTTGCTGACTTATTAGGACAGAAGGCATGAGTCAGGGCTGTGTAACATCCAGGGATGGAACAGGGACACTCCTCCCCCCTCCCAGTCATCCTCATCTAGGTCCCTGGGGTCTTGGCTGGAAGTGGGTCCCATGTGGTCAGGGGAAGCAGGTTCCGTAAGTACCTTTCTCACCACATTCGGAGAGGAGTGCTGGATGGTGCTGTCCAGGGGGGGGACACTGTGAGGGGTATCTTCCCCAGGGGCCTGAGGCAAGGTAGCAGCAGTATTCTTATCAAGAGGGAGAGCTGGCTTTGGGCCTTCAGATGCTGGGGGTTCATCTGTAACCTGGAGAGAAAAGAAGAATTTGGGTAGAGTTTACTGGACAGAGTACTAGCAGCAGCAGTAAGGGCTAATGCCTCCCTGTACTGCCCATTATCTCTATCCTCACACTGGGAACTGCTTAAGAAGTTTTCATTATAAAAGATAAGCCTTAATTAAACTCTTCCTAAAACTATATGCTAATATGACAGTGTTAGCATAGAAACCAAACTGAGGATTCTGAGCTCACTGCCATTTTCAATTTAGCAACCACAACAGTTTTCACTCACATTTAACTTGTGGTCTTGGATGAACCCTAGACCCTTCTCTGCCATCATGGTTTTTTCACAGCCCCTCAAAGGAACTGAGCCACAGAGGAAGACATCTGAGGCAGCATCTGATCAGTACTAAAGCATTAATATGAGGCCTTACATTTTGTAATGAAGTGAAAGTCCACACAGCAGTTTTGAAGCTATAGATGTGGTGACAGATTTAAAGGAGACATGGTTGTGGGAAGAAGGAGAAAGGAGGGGATAGTACTAGAACATGAAACTCTGATTAAAAAAAAAGAAAAACAAGGGTTAAGAATGAAGATGTGGAGAGACAAAGCCCCTGCAGGTACAAACTGCACCTCTTCCATTGGTTTTTCACTGAGAAAAGAGAAGCAGCATTCATCATCCCCCCCAGCCAGAGAACAAGACCCCTTCTGCAGCATTAAAGTCAGCAGATCTTGATCATGATCTATCATTCATGTCTTGTGACTTCTAGGCAAACTGTTTCTGTTCTCTGACCCTTCATTTGCTTTTGCACCTGTAAAATATATAGGTGGTGATGCCTGCCTAACAACACTGTGTCTAGGCATCATGTAATGTGTATCAAACATTCCTAGCTTAGATCTGTTACAAACATGCTGACCACTAGCATTTAGTGCCCCCCTCCCCTGCCTGGGAGTCTTTTTTTTTTAAGAGACTAGGTCTCTAGGTCTTGCTATGTTGCCCAGGGTAGTGCCAAATCCACGGATTCAAGTGATCCCTAGCTTCAGCCTCTCAGGTAACTGAGATAACAGGAGCATGCCACCACATTCAGCTTTTTTTTTTTTTTTTTTTTTTTTTTTTTTTTTTTTTTTTTTTTTTTTGAGACTAAGTCTTGCTATGTTGCCCAGGGTAGTCTAGAACCCATGGACTCAAGTGATTCCTAGCCTCTGCCTCCCAAGTAGCTGGGATTACAGGTGCGTGCCACCACGCCGGGCCTTGCCTGGGTTTCTTAAATTCAGCAGGGGAAGTAGAGAGGTTACGAAGATAAGAGACAGACTCCCTTCTGCTCCAGGATTGGCAGAAATGCAGCACAGCTCAGAAGGTTCCATTTATGCACGAAAGCCCTTGCCATCCAGAACAGAGTTGAGCCAGGACACTCTGGAGATTATTAAGCTCAGATGCATGTTGGGATCAGAAAGTATGTTTTCTACAGCTTTTCTAAGATAAGCAGTGTTACATGGGGAATTCTTGAAATGTGAGGGCTGAGCTCAAGGCCACCCTGACACAAAGAAACTTTACTGTGACTGGGGAAGTTAGTTCCCTCATCAACCCTAGGATAGAAGGTGTGCCCCAAGCCACCCTGAGGCTCACCTGCACAGTGTCCTCCTGGCTCTGGGACTGGACAGGTGCTGGCTGCCTTACAATGTAGTTGATCTGCCCCACGATGGTTTGCTGAAGATGCTGAGGAGATTTGGTCTGACTCAGTTGCAGGCTGGGCTGCTGAGCCTGGAGGAGAAGCTCCAGGTCCTTCTGCATTTCCTCCAGTTCAAATTTATGGTGCATTATGTCCACATTCTGGGAACAGGCAGGCCCAGGAGGGCTCTCGTGCTGACCAGAAGCCAGATGCTGGGATGGAGGTAGAGGTGGGGGAGGCTGCTGCTGGGGGGGTGGGAGAGGAGGTGGTGGAGGTGGCAGTTGCTGCTGTGGATGCTGCTGAAAGTGACTGAGTTTCAGCTTCTGGTGGTGGCCAAACTGGACTTGGATCGAGGGTGTCTGTAAGGTGGACTGGGCATGGGTTCCTTGCTGAACATCCTGTGGGGGCACAATGCACACTGGCTGGGAAGTCAGTGGCTGTCCCAGCCTTTGGGGTGTGCTCTCTGGCTCCACAGGGGGCTGGGTTTCCAGCCAGGGCTGCAGCAGTTTTGGTGGATGAGGATTGCATGCCCCTTCTTTCTCCCTGGGCAGCAGGGTAGAGCATTGCGGTGGCCCCAGCTGTTGAGGTACAATTTCAGGAGGCTGCCTAAAGCTGTGGGCTGGATGCATACTGGGTGGGGGGATCTGGCCTTTGAGAGAGGGTGAGACAGGGGAACAGTGGGAGCAACACACAGATGAGGAACACAGTGCTGAAGACTGGAACTTATGTGAGGAGTGACTAAGAGTCTCTTGCTGAGCCACAGGAGACTGGTGGCTTTGATAGAAGGATGATGGTCCCTGTAAGCCTCCATAAGCAGGCGTGTCTGCCCGGGACTGTTGTCCACCTTCAGTAGTTATACAGCCTGGAAATTTAGAATAGAAAGTGTTTCCACAGGGAGTCTATAATTGTGCACCACCTTCCTACTTCCTGTTCTTGAGACCAAAGAACATCATTCAACAAACTTGTACAGGCACAGAGATTAAGAAATTCCACCCCTGGTCTTCAAAGCTCAGTCTACATTGGTGCCAGAAATAATCTGTATGGGCCTGCTGGGAAGCCTAGGATATCTGAGAAATTAACCATCTCTTCCCAGATTTCCTTTTCCATCAGAGAAACCATTGACTCTCTCCAAGAGTACCCACTCTTTTAACAAAATAATCCAAGAATACCCACTCTTTTAACAGAATAGTCCAATAGAGACTTAGCCCAAAAAATTCAACATTGGGAGGTGAAGGGAGCGTGCTAGAAAGCAACAAAGGAGAGACAGTCATCCAAGGCAAATGAGCAACACTCCAAGTATAGACGCAGGGAACTGTGTGCTGGACAAGCAAGAAGGAAGAGCTGGGGATGACCAGGTCCATGCCAGGCTCCAGCCAGGCTCCAGGTCTCTAGACCCTTCTACATGATCACTGTTGACAGGGCCATGTTACAGCTCCCATAGCTCATTGTTTCTGATGAGGCTTTCTTAGGGAAATACTGAGCTCCTGAGGGTAATAGAGCCAATGGTGCTTTATTCACCTTTGGTTCCTTAGAGTCCAGCTTGAGGTCTGACCCAGAACAGGAGCTCACACAAATCTACTGAATGAAATCAAAAGGGAGGCAGGGAGGTTTATGGATTATGTCGTCCATAATCCTTTCAAGTTCAAAGAACTTTCACTGAGATGAACAGTCCAAGTGAAGGCAGCAGCTGGCCATTAGTTTAACAAACCCACCATTAGGTTGTCAACACAGGCACAACTTCAAGTCACCTACATTCTGCCTAAAGACCAAAGTCAGCAAATAATGGCAACAGGGAAGAAAAATGCACAAGGTCATGGATTATCTGCTTATATCTCAACCCCAACGTTACATTTTCCTGTCTCTTCTCTCTCTCTCTGCCTACTGCTGAGATACCTGTTTGTGCCCTCTGTGCTCACGCAGGTATATCTTTGCATGATCTCACATACACAGGTTCACCTATACTGTCACACAGCACTTTGGAGAACAAAGTCATTGTCTTGTCTCTTTTCCAGCAGTCCCATACTGCCACTGCTATTTAACCTTGTCCTCTTTCCCTACCTGGTCACACACACACACAGAGACACACACACACACACACACACACACACACACGGGGGGGGGGGGTTGCTGAATGACTTGATGATCACTGGCAGTCTCAGGGAGTGCTTTCTCTTGGGCATATGCTGGCCTAACGATTAGATTAACAGAGGCAGATGCTCTGTATTTGTTCTTAACAATTAGGTAAAAGCCCACATGGTAAATAGGCCCTGACTCACCAAGGGAAGCCAGCTGCTTGGTCCAGAAGTTAGGCTCCCAGGTGAATCTGATACTCCAAGGGGAGCCAGGATCTGTGTTACAATTTGTCTCCAGCAATCGCTGCATCTGAAACACAATCTGACAAGACCAAAGATCACTTGGGGGGAGGTGGGAACTTTGTACCTGAATAACAATGCCCTCTCCCTTACTCTGGACAGGTCAAAGTGTTCTGATCTTCCCCCATATACTCATTTCCTTATACCTTTCTATCTTCATTTCTTTTTCCCCCTTAACTATTGCCCCACCACAGATTCCCCTTACTTATTGAGGAGTTTAGAGTCCAGTCTATATGTTGGTCTCTAACTTCCTTATCTCCATGAGGTCAGTCACCACTATCTCTTTTTTCAGTTCAGTCACCACATCTAGACCCTTTTTATTATCTAGAATTATTCTACCATTGTGATCTTCAACTACAACAACCTTCTTGCTGATGCTAACCACACTTGTTCTTTCTGAGCGAGTTCTTCAACTTCAGTGAACTCTCCAAACCCTGCTCCATCGTCCACAGGCGGTCCCAGCCTATGATTTTCAGTAATAATATCACTGGTGCTTAATACCCTTTCCATCATGAATGCCGGGCCTTGGCTCAAACCACCCCAAGATAAATATACACATATATTTATGTGTGTGTGTTATGTGTGTGTGTGTGTGCAATCAATTGAAAAAAGACAGGTGTGGGATCCACGGGGGCATCAGTGGTATCACCTTAGAAGAGTGTGTGAAGGAAGAACAAACCTGGAACCCAGGGAAATACTGCCATTTTCAGTATAGAAAGAAGAGGGTAACTGATGAAGAGTGAGAACAAAAGTTAAAAGTCCAAAGAAATAGGAACATATGTTGCACAGAAGCTTGAAGAGTCAGCTTTCAAGGGTCAGTATCTGCATCATCATCCCCAACTCCTCCTTTTCTCTTAGTCCCCCACCTAAACCCAAATAGCTTCTTATGGGATGGTAAGCACATGGCAACTTTCCAGGATCATGTCTGGATCCATGGTCTATGATGATGAACTACAAACTCCCAGCTGGGTTGCCTGGAGGAAGCAGGGCCACTTTAGCACCTGGGTTCTTTGCACAGTGGGGTTCACTAAAAAATGTATTCACTTACTAACCCAAAAGCAATGATTGAGGGCTAAGAATTGTTCATACCAGTTCTTTGCTGAAAAGGAAAGGGATACTGGTTTTGCTGCACACAGCCCAGTTGATGAAATTCTGCACATGCTCAAATTGACGATTGAGAACCATGATGCTCTGTAACTGCTGCTCCAGCTTCCGCTTTCTCTCATTTGTAATGCCCTGGGTACAGAGAAAGAAGACAATGTTCCAGGTCCTGTCTGTGGGCTGTAACCCACCTGCTTGGCAAGGACAGTAGCCTCGTCTGTATCAGTGCAGACACTGACAGGATCAAATGAAACTGCACCCTCAAGAGGAGGACAGCAGGAATGCTGCCATAGGCTGCTCATGGGTAGAAGAGGGGAGAGACATTAAGTGAGGTAGGTTTTTATAGGAATGGGTAATGAAAGCCAGGCACGGTGGCTCGTGCTTGTAAGCTTCAGCCTATGAAGCGGCCGGGGCTAGGGATCGCGGTTCGAGTCCCGCCTGGGGCCCGTAGCGAGACCTAGTTCCAAAAAAAATAGCTGGGCGTGGTGGCGCACGCCTGTCATCCCAGCTACCTGGGAAGCTGAGGCTGGGGATGGCTTGAGTCTGTGGTACCCCGGGCAACGAGAGCCTGC
>PVHY01017984.1:0-30181 GCA_004024945.1 Uropsilus gracilis
CATGAAAAGACATGAGGTAAAAGGAGGAAAGAAGTATCAGGGAAAGAGAGTTGGGGTTTCCTAAGATGCCTCTCTGAGAAGGAGACATGAACTAAAGACCTAACAGGGTCAGGGAGAATGCCATGGGGGTGTTGGGAAGACTGTCCCAGAACGTGCAAAGGACCTGTGGCAGGAAAGGTTCAGCATGGTCCAGGGATGCTGGGAAGTGGCTGGCAGGAGAAGCTAGAGCTCATGAGCGTGAAGGCAGAGACTATCAATGTCCTCAGAGGAGCTGGGAGCAGAAGTAATTGCCTTATCAGGTATCTGTGGGTATTCAGCAGCCTCAGCACCTGGCACACAGAAGCTATTCATGTTATGATTACATGCTCGCTGCAGCTCCTCAGAACAGAAGACGTGCTCTCCCAGGGTCTGTGGAGGAGCTTGTGCCCACTCTGCCTGAGAGCCTCTGGCAGGGATGGGGGAGCCCACCTGACTGCTTGGGCACTGGCTTCTTGCCTTCTCTCCTGGCACTTGAGGTTCCTGGCCAGGAGTCAAGGGTGCCATCTCCAAGGGGTGCTTTGGCCAACAATACAGAGGCCGCTGAGAAGCAGAAGCTGTACTTCTGCGCCCTGCAAGCTTGACAGTGTTTGAGCCCCCAGACAAACCTTCAGGCTCCCCCGACGAGGATGTCCACAGTCTTGGGAGAGGGCTGTGATACTGCGTGAGAAGTCTGCAGCTTGACAAAAGGAGGTGGTGCTCCTAGGACACTGAGGAGAGGTGCTCAGCCCCTCCAGGGACCCCCTACTCTCCGGTGTTCTGAAGACTCCCAATTCTTCATGTCCAGCCCCCATCTCACAGGAGGTTCAGACACATACCCCACCGGCCATCTGGTCACCCTCATTCATGTGTCCAAGAAGCACTTCAATTCAGTACATTTGGATCAGAAAACACTTCTCTCCTCTGCCTCAGAGCTGGTGGCTCAGCCGCCCCCTAGGATTTAGGATTAAAGCTAAATCTCATAGAAACAAACACGTATTTCAATGTAAGGATGCTGCATGCTTTCTTTTCCTGGTTCCCCAGGGGGGATAATGGCAAGGGAGTCTTCCTGGGGGGTGATCTCTGAGCTGGACCCCGAAGGCTGGGGAGACTGAGGGCAAGTAGGAAATAAAGGGTCGTCAAGACCCCCAGGCAAGAGGGACCTTCTGTTGTGGGAGACGTGCTGCTTTGCATGGCCAGCCTGTGGCACCGGGATGGATAGTGCCCGTCTGGCTAGACAGGGTGGGGGCACAGGTGGCTCAGGAGGTCAACTGGGACCAGGTGGCAAAGGGCCTGGTGGCCACACCTAAAGGCTTGGGACATTAGCCTGCATGCTGCAGTTGGGTGGGCTGGGCTGCTTGGAGCTTTTAAGCTGTGCATTCGCAAAGCCAAGTTCGGCTTACGGAAAGGTCACCCGGTTGCAATGTGGACAGTGGATGGGGGGAGGCTAGCCAAAGGCAGGAGGACCCGTTAAGTGGCATTTGCAGTGCTTCAAGCAGCTTGAGCAGAGACATGGGCGGTGGAGAGGGATGGTGGTGGCAGACGAAGAGACGTCAGAGAGGGGACGTTCACATGACATGCTTCCTGCTTAGCTGTAGAGGGTGAGGGCAGGCATGTGGAACTGGGGCTGTTTACAAAGGCTTAGAGGAAAGGGGCAGGGAGAGGGGCTTTGGGGGAGAGAGCTTCTGGCTTCGAGCACAGGGCATTTGAGATGTCTCTGGGGCTCTTGAACAAAGATGAGCCCATGGCTGGGGTATATTCAGGAGCTTGCAGGGAGCACGACTCAAATGGCCTTAGAGCCTCCAGTGTGTGTGTGGGCCTCAGGCTCCTGGAGGGGCCCCCCAAAGGAGGTCGTGTAGACCATGACTGAAGAAGAACCCTGTGGAATACCAACATCTGACAGACCGTCCATGGCAGGGGCACGTGCCAGGGAGAGGGAGGCAGAAGGAGGTACAGGAGGGCTGTGCTGAGCCCGCAGGTGGAGAGACCAAGGATGAGGGCTTGACAAACCAGAGTTACAAGTAGCAAAGCAGGCCAGTCATAGAAGGATGACAGCCTGGCTCCACTAGTTTCTTTGGGGGCTTGACTTGGTTACCTAATAAAGCAACTGGAGATGAGCCATGGGCCAGAAGCAAGACTTGCTCAGGGTGGATTGGGAGAGGGATCGGAGGAGCCAGTCCAGCCCAGGTTGGGTGGTCACACCGTGGATGGAGGTCAGTGCCTTGCTGTGGCCATCTTAAGATGGCGCCATTTTGAACAGGGGCCCTCTGTATTCATTTTGTGCCAGGCCCCACAAAGTGTGTAGCTGCTCTGTGAGTGTGTGTATGGGGGGGGGGGTAGGGTGCTCCTCTTAAAACTTTAATTGTGATGGGAAGGAGAGAGCTGGGCGGAAAACTAAGTGAAGGCAGCAGGAAGGAAGTTGAAGGAATGAGTGAGAGGGATGAATTACTAGAATGGGATGGCCCCGCTCCCCAGGAGAGGTTAGCCTTGAAGTAGTCATCACAGACTAACCATCTGGGGAAATCTGTTCCCAGCAGGAAACACCTCCACCACCAGCAGCTGGGAGCTGGGCTCCCAAACCCAGATATCAGAACTGTATGGCACAGAACCAGCACCACGTGTCTGACAGACACCAGAAAGGAGCTTGGAGAAGCCACCACGTATCTCCCCTAAAAGTTCCTGACGTGCTCGGTCTGACTGTCTGCCTCAGTTACTCCTGGAGACCTGAGCAGCCTGGTCTGTTGCTACCCAGGAGTGCAAGTCCACACCCAGGAAAAAAGGATATTGTTCCAGAAAAAGAAAAAAAACTAGCGGGCCTGACATGGACCAACAACTTGCAGCAAGAGGAGTTGGAGTGACCAGAGTGGGAAAGTGGGGTAGGGGGGGAAAGGTGGGTTATACGGGGTACAGTACGGAAGGGAGGCCACACCTAAGGGGGATGACAACCGGACAAATGTGACCAATATTGTATAAGCATTACAACAAACAAAACTAAAATGTAAAAAGAGAAAAACAGCCCTCACGGACAGTAAACAGACGTACCTCGAATCAACATATAATTGACCAGAATCATGACAACGTTTGGCCTTATCTCCTGGGCCAGGTTCTCGACTTTGCCACGGGTCTTCCTGCTTATGAACCTGTCCATCATCTCCCTGGCCGCCTGGTGGTCCCGGAAGGGGACAAAGACAGCTTCTGTGTGGTACAGACTCCGGGCAGTGTCAACGAACTTGTCCACCAGGTAACTGTTCTCGTCCATGAACAGCACGCTGCCCGTGTCCAGCTGGCACTGCCCGGGGCGTGGCAGCAAGGTGCGGAGGAGCTGGCTGTAGTGTTCATATGCCCTGTCTTTGGGGACTTGCGTGATGTTCCACCCCAGCCCCTCCAGGATCTCTGTGCGGATTTCCGGCCTGGCCTGGAGAGCCAGCAGGGTGAGGGGGATGGAGAAGCTCAGTGGAGAGAAGACGAAGTTCTGATATGGGTTCTTGGCCACCATCTGCCTGTACAGGTTGAAGGCGAAGTGGAAGTTGTTCAGGAAGGTGGAGGGGGTTGATGGGGTCCCTGGGGTGGGTTGCTTTTCTTGGATAGGACTTCCTTGGCCCTGGGCGTAAGGATCCAGCCTGGCCATCAGCAGCCAGAAGACCAGCGTGAGGATCTCCATCTTGGACAGAGACAGAGAGCACTGTCACCAGCTGATGAGAGGGGTTCCGGGGTCTGGGAGGCTCCACTGAAGAAGAGCATAGAGGGGGAGCCACGTGAGTGTCAGAAAAAGTTCTACCTGGACCCCGTAGCCTTCCATAGTCATAGTCATTGTGGTAGTAGAAGCAGCAGTGGTAGAATATGCCATTGAAAATATAATGTTTACAACATAAAGCAAAAAGTCACCTCCCTCACAGAGGTCATCGGTGTTAAGAGTTTACTGTAGGCTGCTCTAGGATTTTTTTGTTTGGACTTTTATAGGAATTGAATGTGATATCTACACAGAAAATAGAGGGCTATAGGAATAATCATACATGCATATTCCAAAGTGAAGCGGGATTGCATTTTACATATTGTTCTATTACATTCTAATTTAGCTATCGCTGGTAGGCATATTACACTGATTTATCAGTAAGTGCCTATCATTTTATTATTAATGATCTCCTACATAGTATAGTAATTATTTACTTAAAATTATGGATTTATTCGAATATGTTTTAAAAGAGTTGAAGATATAGGTTTACTTATATAAATGACTGGTTTATCCTGTATCAATGGGTGTGATTTTTTACTGTTTTCTCAATGCTGTCATGTATATCTTTGTATATGTATCGCAACATGATTCGATAGCATTCTTTCATAACTGACACACACTCTCAGTTTTTCTGGATACTACTAACTTGTTCTCCAGAAAATCTTGATCAATCATGTTCCCACAACTCTGGGTAGAAGTATCTATTCCTCCAAGCTCCTTCTGGCATTTAATACTGGCATTATTTTATTTTGATAGAATAGTAGGTGGAAATAGCTTCCGATTGTCTTTTTTTTTAAATGTTATTCTGTTGTCTGCATTGCCCCTCCACTGTGTGTATATGAGTTTGTAGTGAACTCATATACGTGGTGGGCAGTAAGCCTTTTTTATAGATTTACAAATATTTTCTACGATTTGTTTTTTATCTTTGGACATCTCTTTCCTAAAGAAGGATTAGCATTTATGTATTCTGATTTGCTACCATCATCACACAGACCAAAGTCTCTATCCCAAGTCTATAGAAAAACACAGGGACCATTTTTTTCCTCTTGTATTTTTGTGTTTTATAATTTTGTGTTGATTTTTTTAATCTACTTGGACAGAAGTATCCCATCCCTCAAATGGACAATGGGTTGAATAGAGAGTGTTGGGATTAAGCAAAAGTTTTCTCTTAGATTTGAAAAGCCATGTTGTCATAAGTAAACCTTCATCTCCTCACACACTTTCATGGGCATTTTATATTGCCTCATGCAGAGACTTGCCAAGTTTTCTGCCAGCTCCATACTGCTTTAGTTAGCATAACTTTTATAACAAATTAGATATGTGCAGTGAAATCATACTAGCTTTTTTCAAAATTATTGCATTTTTGGCAAATTTCTTCTACCTGATGAACTGTAGAATCAATTTGCCACAATGAAAAAAAAAAAAACCTCAGATGAGATTTCAATGGGAAACATTCATTTGAAGACAAATGACTGTTCTATCTGTGAATATTTTACACAAGGGACATGAAATAACTCCCTAATAATTCAGATCTTTAAAAGTAGCATTTTCCACATGTTCTCATTTTCCTGTTACACTTATATTCTATACGCATCGTGGATTTTATATATAGTATATTTGTAGATAGTATATTTATCTGTAGTATATATTTGTGTAACCTATCTAGTATTGACTGCTTACGAACATTGTAAATACATTGGTCTACTGTATACAAGTTCACTATAAGTAATATAAATGTATATTTGTATACTATATATACTATATAGTGCATTTACATACAAATAAACCTACCTATTTGTGTGGAAAGCATTTACTTTTGCTATCATTGCAAACTTGCTCCTGTAGCATGTGGACCCACCTCCAGTCACAAGGATTGGTCTTGAAGGGGCTGCTGGTGTAGGACATCTGGCTTCTCCCTTTAGCACAGATACATGGGGCCCAGATCAAGCCTGCTCTGTCTCTGACTTCCCTATCCTGTGAACGGAGGGCAGTGGTGTGTACCCTCATTCGGTGTATAGATATATGAAATCCCCACACATGCATGAGATACACAAATGCACCACGTGTGTGCTCAGGTGCACAGTCGCGCAGTCAGAGCTGGCTGTTGTCACTGCTGTTCGCTGTGTCTTTCCTGCAACTAGTCTTGTTGGTCAGTCCTCTGCCTAAAACCACTGTCTGCCCTGTTCTGCTGCTGTAAGCCTGAAAGACTGTGGAGTGGACGGCCGTGCTCTCCTCCCCCCGGGCTTCTCACGTTTGGGAGCAGGTAGAGGGACCCATTGCCCACCTGAGGGGTGGGATACTTCTGTCCTTACTTGCACTTGGCATTTACCAAGTGCAAACTGAAGTCCAAGTAGATTAAAAAACCAACACAAAATTATAAAACATAAAAACACTAGAGGGAAAAAACAGGTCCCTGTGTTTTTTTATTTGGGCAGGGGGAGAGAGAAAGAGGTCTTTCATCCCAGTTTTCCCTGTTCCACCTTCTGGAGCAGCTGCAGCCAACCCACCTCCAGGCAGCCTGACCAGTCCTGTGATTTTCTCCCTTTGCTCCACCAACTCTGGACAGGGAAACCCTAGTTCTGTTCAGCTGAAGTTCTCCCCCAACACCTGGTTTTTCTCTGAAGCTTCCCATAACTTCCTACGTAGTTTCTTCATAAAAGTCTTGTCCTTTAAGTCACTGAAGAGACCGAGTCATACTCCATTTAACCCTCACAGCTCAGCCTTGCAAAAAAAAAATGAGTCTGAAGGAGCTGAAGCTGTTTACTCAAAGTTCACTGGTATCAGTGACAGAGCTGGTCTGAGTCCAGGAGGGCAGCTCTGAAGGCTTGATTTGCCCTTCCCTGACTCCTTACCTCAGAACAAGTTGATTCTACAGTAAGAACGACTCATAGGTGAACCTGGCTGCTGTGGCACTGCTGTGCAGACCAAGAGAAACCCTCAGCTACCTTCCCTCCCTTACTGCCCACTCCACAGTCACAGAGAGAGACCGAGCTCCTTGGCTATGAGCTGAGCCATGAGGACCAGATGCAGGACCAGGAAAGGTAAGTTTTACTCACGGGCAAGGGACTAGGCATCTGATATGTCCATCACACCCTCTAGACTGGCCTCTGTGAGAGCAGTGCTGGGCTGAGTAGCAGAGAGGTAGCTAACAGCTGCGCTGGTTCTGTTGGTCTGGGAGGCAGAAACAAAGAAAGCTCTGCTTGTACCTACCTCAGGCACAAGTTTCAGATCTCCACCCACTCCACTGACATCTCTGAGTTACATGGCATGAAGTACTCAGTGGTACACAGGGAACTAGAAGAACATAAACTGCTGAACCGTCCTGGTAATAGAGGGTGGCTTAACTGTGCTGTCATAGACTGAGAAGGATGGACAGATGCCATAGTTGTGGGAAAGCATTTTCCATCCACCCACCCACATATCCATCCATGCACCAACCCATCCACCAATCCATCTATCCACCTATCCATCCACCCACCAACCCATCCATTCATCCACCCACATACCCATCCATTCACCCTTCCACCCACCCATCCATCAACCCATCCACCCACCTACCATCTTCCATAAGTTCACCTACTTCTACCCCATTTGCTATATGCCTACGCCTGAGTGGTTATTGATGGGAGATTTAGAATAATCTTACCATCACTTCAAAAGACATTTGTCGCTTGAGGTCATGGATGCTCATTGTCTCCAAAGTCAAATACTTAAGGGGTAGCTAGTTGGGTGGAGGAAATTCTGGGTTGCAAAAACCCAAAATTGACAGGAAGAACCATGAGATAATAACGTTTATGTTGAACTAATATTCCAGATTTTTAGGTTTGAACTAAGATTCTACTAAGATTTAATGAGACAGAGCAGAGGCTCAAGCACTCAGTAGAGGCTCCTGTACGGAAGTAGAATGAGCCAGATTTGGAAGGATGGGACAATATCTGAACAACCACAAAGGCGGAGAGGAGACAGTGGCTAGAAAATATCTGGTGGCGCCCAGGCAAACTTGGGGCCCATTGTGGGCTCATGGAATTCCTCCAGCTTCTACATCTAACTTTGCTCCCTTTGTCCCTCGGTCCAGCCGCATGGGGAATGGTGCCTGAGGGAAGGGGTGAGGATGGCAATCAAGACATCAAGACGATCTCTTGGGCAGGAGGGCACAGCGGCTTTTCTCTTGATCCGCTGGCCACGAGTTTATTTTTCACACAGCTTTTATACAGTTCATGTAACACATATCAGCAATTACAAATGCCTTTTGCTTGACGTCAGTTTTACTGGGGGTGTCAGCCTACCCGGGATAGATGGCGCCTATTCAGGATAGATGGTGATCACCAGACCCTTTGCAGGTTGCCTTTGTTATCTAAACTGGTATTTTATCTGGCTTCCTGATATCTATGCTTTAATGGACAAGAGTTTAGTTCCTCATATTTGTGAGGATTTGTTCAGCAGGTAACCTTTTTCTGCCCCTCACACCTTTGCACTTCTCCAGAGCATGAGTAGTGTCTTACTTTTTGTGTAAGACCCCAAGGACAGACAGAGTTACATAGAAGTAGTACGAATTATGATAGCAGGGCACACAAGGAGAGCAGCCAGTCTTATTTGCTGAATTGAATGTCATCTAGTTGGTAGAAAATGTTGTTGTGTACTAAAATGACATGTAAGAAGTCATTAGTCTGATTGTGCAGATGAAGCCAAGAAAAATTGAGCAACATATTCAAAAGGATGAAGTTTACACAGATTAAAGCAGACTTGGTATGCAAAGCTATAGACCTACATTCTCCCATTGTAGTGTCTTCTTGGGAATAGGAACATTGCCAAGAGGGAAGACAAGGATTGGTAGGGCAATTTGGAGACTTAGTCTTGAGCACTGAGAAGAAAGCTATTCTTTGCCCTTGGTTTGAATCTGATCTGTAAACACACAAACGCTATTTTTCACTAATTTGCTCTAGTGCTCTAGCCTGTCTTTGGACATACTTTTTTGGCATGGAATAATCAGTCTAGCCAATACATCAAGCAATTGGTAGTTGCTGCCTAGAAGACTTAGTTGAGAGGACACTCGAAATTATTTTTCTAGTGAGTATGTCTTAATCTCTTGACTATGACTGTTTTGTACATAGGCAAAGAAAGTGGTAAAATAATTTGTTATGAATTAAGCGTGCTTTAAAGTGCTAGGAGTTTTGAAAAGTGGGGAGAGGAGATATTAGGAGCCAGGTTACTTATAGAAAAAGATCACCAAGATTTAGGACCATGAGGAGAATATTGGACGTCTGACTTGGAAGAAAGGGATGTGGGGAGTAGGACAGCTCAAGATATCTTCATCTGAGTGAAGATGAAAATAGATTGATTGGTAATGTCTGTTGTGGATGTGAGGGCAGAAGGAGTTGTACATGGTCAGGTGCTTGCCATTTTGTTCTTGCCCACTGCTCTCGTTTTAGGAAGTAGAGTTTGGGAGAGGTGCCCTGTTACCAAGGTTGCATGGTATTGGGTTAAGTGAGAATCAGATTCCTGTCTTGTCTCATGAAAAACTATTCTCCCTACTCAACAAAATTTTTCTCAGGATTGGCAAGAAAGCAGTCAAGTATGGTGGGAGCAAACACTGGTATCATCGGGTATCGATCTCGGTTATTGACAGTTCTGCTATCCTTCACCTGTGACCTTTTATTTACAGAACAAACAAGCCTTTGAGCTTGTTTGCTAGCTCTCCTGAAGTTTAGTTCGATTCTGTCTTTGAGTTTCTGCCTTTATGTCTTGAACAATGACTATGTGTCTAGAGCTTTCCATGGAATACCTTATTTAATCATCCCAACCGTTTTTTTGTTTGTTTGTTTGTTTGTTTGTTTTGAGTGAGCAAGTTGGAGTCAAGTGACTTACCTAAGATGATGTGACTGATGGGTAGCTAGTGCCAGCATAGAAGCCCGTCACCAATCACTATTTGCTTGGGTTTCTGTCTTTTGAAACAATCTTGTCTTGTGTGTTTATTTGTGGCAATGGCCTTGGATGTCAAAAATCAAAAGCAGCAACAAATCTGTTCATTGTCATTTTATTGGATAACAGCTGGTCTTTAAATTCCAGTCTTTTCATAAACATTTGCTTCTGAAGGCAAGGATGAGTCATCAGCTCCCAGGTATCTAAACCCCATGGTCGGGAGTATCTCTACTTAAACACTGTGCTAGAAGTCCTTCTTCCCTTTGGGGAGTTCAAGGAGGTGACAGAGCAGACTAGGAAAGAGCATCTGAAATAGCTTTCTACAGTTTCTAGAAATAAGTGCCATAAACCAGGTGCTTTAAGCAACTTAAACAACTTGCAGTGATTAAGGCTGGAAATCTGAAATCAAGCTGTTGGCAAAGTTGGCTCCTTCTGAGGCCTGTGAGTGAAGGACCCGGTCCAGGTGTCTCTCCTTGGCAGGTGGGTTGGCCATCTTCTTGCTCCCAGGGGTTCTCACCATTTCTTCACACCGTCTTCCCTTGGCAATCATTTTGTTGCATCTACCTCATTCCTTCTCATAACAATACTGGTCCTAGCACATCAGGTCTCATCCTAATTACCTTGGTTTAAATGGATCACCTCGATACAGATCCTATCTTTACCTCGATACAGAGCCTATCTTCAAAAGCGTTCTGAGATGCTGAAAGTTGGACTTTCAACATATAGCTGGATGGGGCAGAGGGGCTGTAATTTAACACATGATGCCATCTCTCCTGCCTATGCACAAATTGGTGGGCATAGCCCACCCTCCCATATTTTATTATGTCAGTTTTAAAGCATCGATCCAAGGAAAGGAGCTTTACAGTGGATACCTTGAGTCTGTGGCCTGGATCCTACGTTCATTGTCTGCTATGCTCATTTCTGAGTAGCAGCAGCTTTGTGGACATGAAAAAGGACACTGTTTTGCCAGCTGTGTGTCGCCGCATCCAAGGCTGCACCATCTGTGAGTGGAGCAAGGGCTGCATTTCAGGCACCATGCTCCTTCCACCAAGCACCCTTGCACAGTGCACAACCTGCCCCACTGTCCTCGTGGGCCCTGAAGCTGAGAGCAGGCCTTGAGAGGGCTGCCAAGGTCCTGGCTTTTTTCCTCAAATTCATGTAATTCAGCATCTTTTACTGCCCTGACTGGACTCCACCCAGCAAAACGCAGCCTGGAATGGGCATGTGCTGGCGTATGTAGTGAGATGGTTGAGTGAAAGAATGGTTCACTTGGTATAAGATGGTTGGATGAAGGCTTCATCAGCTGACTAACCCTTCTTCATAAACCTGGCTTATGTGAGCAGTGTCCAGCAATCAAAAGACTGCAGAGACCAGAGATGGGGCACCCCCAGGGAAGGACTCTCACTCAGGTGGCTCCAGATGACAGTTGCCCTGAGGCTGTTTGTGTTGCTTCTGCTCACATCCACCCTCTGACAGGTTTTGTCTTATGGGAGATCTGCTCCCCAACATAGCCACCGTGGGCAAAAGCTCCTATTTGTGGGGCACTTGGCAGGTTCACAGTCCGAGGCGAGGTATCACTGCAGATGTAGCTGGCAAGATGAGCCGCGCAATGTTGATGAGGGCAGGCACTCAGGACTGCTGCTGCTCCCCCAGATTGGAGACTGAGTTAATATTAACAGGTCCAAGGTGATGGGAGCTTATGCAATCTCAATCTTGGGGCTGGCCACTTCCTCCCCCACTGGTATTCCTGTTTGTGCACTTGCACCAGCTGCCTTCCAGTCAATGCCCAGGGGAGGGGAAGGTGGGCTGGGTCTCTGGGCCACTGTGGGAGGCACTGAACCAAGAATGTCAGAGACTGCCATGCTGCACCAGGGTGAGTCTCAGAATGTCTGGCATTGAGTGATTTGTCTGATGCCTGGGCATGTGAGCTCAGAGGGAGCAGAGAATGTGGGTGATGCCAAAGTGAGCTCTCAGACCCCACACACCTCACCTCACCCGGCAAACAGTCCTTGGGTACTCTCTGAGTGAGCTAACAAATGCAAAATACCCTTGTCACCCACTTGAGAACTTCCTCACGCGCAACAGACTTTTGCAAAGACCGAAGGAACCCCAGAGATGATTTGTAACCAGCTGGGTTCCACGGTCACCTATCTTTGGAACAACTTGCAGCCTCTCTCCACTTCAGTGATAATAACTGAGAAGTCTGCAGTCAATCTTACTCAGTTCTCAGAGCCCATTTCACCAAAGAGATGTTTCCCCCTGACACAAACACCCCTGGGAGACACCTTGTGGGGGAAAAGCCCTTCTTTGGGGCAGACCCTCTGCTTCTTTGTCCAGGATAGAGCTGCCTCCCCAAGCTTCCTCTTGCCTCCTTTACCACCTTTCCTGTTCTCCCAGCATCCCCTTCCTTCTCTGTGCTTCTGAAGGTAATATTTGATCCTTTCTAAAAATAGAAAGCTATAAAGAAGAAAACAAGACAGCCTGTGATTCCACCACCTCGTCTTTGTGTTACTCTGCTCACATGTAATTCACCCGGGCCTCCACTGACTTTGGGTTCTAGAACACTCTGTCCTGACAGGACTTTCCAACACCCACCCTCCAGCCAGGCAACCTCTCTGCCCCCTGCTCTGCTGCTGTCTCCCCTCCTCTCCCCTGCGCTAGGTACATCGACTCTTCAGTTTCCTTGCCAGACACATTCTGGCCCAGGGACTTTGAGCTTCCTGGTCTGTCCTCCTTGCCTGCTCTTCTCCCAGGCACCCTCCATCTACTCTCTCACCTGCCTTGGGTTTCAGATGCTCCCTGCTCAGAGAGGTCTTCCTTGACCCCTCTGTCCCTGCGTCTCTCACCCGCAACACACCAAGCTCTGTCCCTCTGCCATTTTTATTCCAGGACTTATCACTCACCCCTTTGAACAGATGACCTACTTGGTTAGCGCCTGCTCTCCCACTAAGTTCCTGGGGACCAGCATTTTGTCTGTTTCATTCACAGCTTCATCGCTGGTGATTGGCACATAGTAGGTACCCAGGAAATAGCTGTTGGAACAGTGAGTGTTTATGTTCACAGGAAGCATCAGACTATGCACAGAGCTCTGGAATTTGCTTTGTAGTGTATTTTGTGCTTTTAGTGATCTTTCTTTGTCTACACAGAACTAACCTCAGGCTTTTAAAAGACTGAAGGCCTTCATTGCGCCCAAATTCCTATAACAGAGTCTCCATCCCTCTTGAGGTATGTTTTAGATTTTTCTGTCCTTCAAACAATGATGAAATTAAAACCATGTGTATCTATTTACACGTGTTGTTTGTAGCTATTTTCTTCAGTAAATTTCCAGGACTTGGCTTCCTCAGTCAAAAAAATTTTATTCTCTTTACTTTGTTATTTCCAAACAATCCTCAAAGAAGTTACACAGAGTTTCACTAGCCCATCTGCTGTCTGAGGAAGTCTCCTCCCACATGCTTATCAGCAGTGGTATCCACAACCTGGCCCACTGGGACCCTAGTGATGGGTGGAGGGGGGTGGCCCACTGTTCACCAGCTTCATGATTTTTAAAATATAAAAGGAGTTGAAAATTCTCTCACATTTCTGTTGGCCATTTGCATTTATTTGTTTGTTTGTTTATTCACTTATTTTTGGCATGTACCTGTTAAAATCCTCTGCCCATTATTCTACTGGGTCACATAGTTTATGGAGACAGTCCTCCCAATGAAATGATCTGTTGATTTTTCTAGCAATTATTGAAAATAAAGTATTAAGTCCTTTAAACTCGAAATGAGTGTTTCTTGGTCATAGGTGCTAAAGAGTCTCTCTGCTTGTCCCTTAGCTTTGGCACTTTTTTGACAAAACCATTGAGTGTCTATCTTTTCAACAAATTAATGTAAAATCTCCTCTAAAGTCAGATTATGAGTAACAGATTAATAGGTCTGCTGGTTTAGTTAGGAAATATTGGTCATGGAATTAATAGAAGTGGTCATGTAAGATAATTGGGATCGTCTCTTGTTTTAAACACATTTACCATCAGAACCATTTGTAAGTGCGCTCTGGGTAGTGTTAACAATGTCAGGCTGTGGTGCCACCAACCCCATGCTGTGGTGCAGCTAGTCTCTATAACTCTTTCGTCTTGCCAAACTGAAACTCTGTACTCTTGAGTTGCTGGCTCACATTCATCCCCATAGCTCCCACAATCCTCTTCCTGCCTCTATAATTCTAAATGATACAGGATTGTGAGTGACGCAGCTGAAAATTGTATTGGTGCCCAAATACCCTTGTGGGTGGGGTCTGAGAGAAAGACATGCAAGAAGAAGCAAGAAGCAAAAGGGCAGGAAAAAGGAAGGAGTAAGGATAGGAAAAAAGGAAAGGAAGGAGACAAGAATGGCAGACTGAGAGAAGGCCCACGTGGCCTGGCCAGGGTAAGTGCCCTGGAAGAGTGAGTAGGAGGTGGCAAGGAGCCATGGTGACTGGCAAAAGAGTAGCCGATGTGGAGAGTGTGGCAATGCAGGAAGGTGGCATAGTGAGCTGGTACTTGGAGATGGCCAGGGATTTGGAAAGCTGATCTGCGCATCAGCAATCGTGGAAGAAGTTTGAAGAGCCTTGGAAAAGCAGAGCAGCATGGAACACTGGAGTGAGAAGTAAAGAGAAGATGCCAGAGAAGGACTGGACTTTGCAGAGTGCCTGTCTCAGGTTTGGAGGGACAAAGGGGCACCATCTTGGACATGTGTTTGGGACTTTCGTACTTAAAGGTACTTGGGGTGAAATAACTGGCCACTTGTGGCATTATTGACATTTCATTTTCCCTGTTTAATTCCTTTGTTAATAAAATTCCTTGTTAAACTGCATTTGAGTGGTAACTGCTCTGTGCAGGTGAGGGGACCTGGGAGGCAGAAGCTGCATTTTAAGAGATTTTTTTCCCTGTGGCTTGTTGATTGGCAGCTTCTGCCCCTTTTGACCTGATTTTATGACCATTTGAGATGGTAGTTCATGTAAGTAGAATCCCACAGTAGTGTTCCTTCTATGACTCATGTTTACCCATGTCATAGCAGGTGGTCCCTTTTTCAAAACAGAGTAATATTCCACCTATGAATATTCCACACTTGGTTTGCTGACTAAAGGTGGTGATGGACATTTGGGACCTTCCATGTTTTGTCTATTGTGTATGAAACATCTCTAAACATGGGTGTGTGAAGGTCTTTGGCAGACCCTGCTTTCTCTTCCTTTGGAGGTATACCCAAGAGTGAAATATATCTCCACAATGGCTGTAACAATTCATGGTCTCGTGAACAACGTCCTTCCAACCATTGTTAATTTATTTTTTATTAGCAACCATCTTGGTGGGAAAGAAGGGGTATCTCATTGTGGTTTTGATTTTCAGTTCTCTAATGATCAGTGATGATGAATATCTTCTCATGTGCTTAGTGATTGTTTAGATATCTTTTGAAAAATATTTATTGATGTCCTTATTATTTTAATGTTTGCTGTCAATGTCCAGTTGTATGAGTTCTTTGCACACACACATAAATGTATTAACCTCTTATCAGATAATTCTCTATTTCGTGAACTATCTTTTACCTTACTGATTTTGTGCTTTCACATGCAGATACTTATCTAACTAGATGAGTTAGAGTCCAACTTATCTATTTATTTTTATTAACAATGTTTTTGGTATCATATCCAAGAAATCAGTATTACTGCACTACTATAGAACACTTTTCTCTGTGTTTTTTTCCTAAGAGTTTTATAGATTTAGTTCTTATACTTATGGGTTTTTTTGTTTGGTTACATATTTTGAGTTAATTTTTATATATGGTGAAAGGAAAGGGTGCATCTCTACATGTATGTATGGACCATGTATTAATAAGACTTTCCTCCCCATGAAATGGTCTATTGATTTTCTAGCAATTATTGAAAGTAAGGTGTTGATTCTTGTGCTATAATTATGAGGCTATTTATTCTCTCTTCACATTTGTCAATATATTGGAGACTCTGATGTTTGAGGCATTTATGTTTATAATTATTGTATCCTCTTGCTGAATCCAGTGCATCTTTTTCTTGCCATATAGCTTGCAGTTCATTAAGTCAGATACAAACATCTTCACTTCTGGGTTTTCTACCTTGCTTAAAAGATTTCTACCAATTTTAATAGTAAGAAATAAATTTGCAAATACAATTTTCCAGAACACTCATGCTTTTTATGTTTTAATGTTTGGTCTACTCAGAGATGCAAGCACCCTATTTTATGGGATTTGGTCTTTAATCAGGAAACAGGTGTGGTTCCCCACCTCAGTGCAAGCCCCCTGGGGTCTTTCTCCCTGGGGTTTCTCAGCTTGGTGGACTCTACCTTGTCCTCTTTGCCAAGTGCTTTTACAGTAAGATCAGAACAATTCGTTGTCTCCAAGCAACTCCAAAAAGTCCATTTCTTGTCACTGATGGCTTTCCTTAGCTATAATGAAAGTAGTGGATCCTATTTGGGTCAGAGGTGGAAGCTGAAGCCCCCCAGACTCCCAGCATGCCCCTACCTTGGCTTAGGCTGCAATCAGGGGTAGGAAGAGGGTGAGTCCTGCTTTACTGGGGTCTCAGGGTGTCTGGATCTAGGGGTCTCAGGCTGGGGGAACCAGCCTCCACTCCATGTAGAAGGATTAGGGGTTGGAGACCCTCTGGGAATAAACCAGAGGAGCAGAGGCTGGGGTGGGGGTGTTCCCTTTTGTTTACTCCCACTTTAATCAGACCCGCACTAGGAATGAGAAAACCTGCACTCCAGCTGCAGACATACGGGAGAGGAGAGGAGCAAATACAGGTCCTGACACACACATCACTTGGGAAGGACCCAAACAGAGCCCCTTCAGAACCACAAGAGACAAAACTGTGAGACTAGCTATAGTGATGACCTGTCACAGAGTTCCACCTACAATGGCTCTGGTACTGGGGAACCAAACTCTGGTCCAGAGATGGTACAATGTGAGCAAGGCATCCTCCTTGAGGGAGGAAAGCCTCAGAGATGGGGCTGCGGCCCCATGGCAGAACTGTAAACCTTGAGAGGGGAGAGGAGCTGGACCAACCATGTGCTGAAATCTGTCCCCAGCAGGGAACTTCACTGCCAGTGACCGGGAGTTAGGTTCCCAGCACCAGATGCCAGAACTATGAGGCTCAGAAGCAGCACCGTGGACAGACATTAGAATGGAGGAGGCAGCCAGCATGAATGAGGAGTTTTGGAACCCAGTGAACTCACAGACCTGGGGGAATGGAGACCGTCTCCTCCACCACAGGAAGTGCCAGAATCAAGGAGCTTGTAGAACTACGCCACACACCTGCCCTACAAGAGGTTCCTGGTGTGCTTAGCCTGGCTGCCTGCCTCACAGTTACTCCTGGAGATTCAGGTAACCTGGCCTGCTGGGTTCCACACACTCATGTCCTCACCCAGGAAAAGGACTTTGCTCCAGAAAAGAAAAGAAAGAGAGATCAGTGGGCCAAGCATCAAGCAATGGCTTGTAGCGAGAGAGGAGTTGGAGCGACCAGAGTGGGGATGGGTGGTGTAGGAGCGCATCACTGATGATGGGAGGCCATAATTAAGGGGAACAATAACTATATAAACATGATTGATGTTGTAAGAAAATAAGAAAATTTTAAAATTTTTTAAAAATTGTGAATTTTGGTCAACATTTCTTATGTGTCTAGCCCATGCCAGGCAGGAAAAACCCAAAAAAGCCCCAAAATATGAAGGATTGTGTGATCAGGATCCCACATATATCCTGGGGGGGGGAAGGGCCCCTCGGAGACAAGAGGGTGATGGGTAAGCTTGTCCCACTCAATCACTGGCCTGTCAAGAATGCTTTAATGGCATGGAGTTTGGGTCTGTTCAGAAATGCCTCGCCAGTCCCGGCCAGCAACCAACCAGATACAGAAAGCATGTGAAGAGAAATGTCTTGGGCTTCTCTCGAGTTAAGCAGGAAGCAGACACTGGTCTGTCCCAGGCCCATGACCATGAGCCAAGAGCTGACCAGTTTATTAGTTTTAACTTACAATAGAGCTAAAGCATAAGCCAAGGGAAGGATGAGTCCAAGAGATGAAGATGATGGTTCATGGGTGACAAGGTGGTGGGGGAACCTCGGGGTGGACAATGATGTGAAAAATGCATACATGTGCAATGGGATGGGATGGGATGGGATGGGATGGTATGGAATGGAATGGAATGGAATGTAGTGGAATGGAATGGCAGGAAGACCTGGGTACTGATGAGGAATGGATACCTTCCAGCACCGGCCACAGTGACATGCCTTGCTTATAGGACTGGAGCCCTGAGCAGGGGTGGAGAAGATGGTTGATTCCAATATGTGATGATTAGGACAGACACCTGGTCAGCAGACACATCTTCCTGAAAGCTACAAATGTCCAAGGACGTGTGCACTTCTGACCCTCCTACCCCTCATGACTGGTGCTGTATTTCCACCAATAAGAGGCCAGGACCCGGTGCTCTTCAGCAGATCTGCCATCAACCATCTGTCTCCACGACTCTCTGCCTCTTCTCTGTCAGTGTGCTGTTCCAGCCCTGTTTCTATATTGTTGCCTCTCAAGGCAACCCTCAGGGAGGGGATCTGACTTGGAACGAGTGGTGGTTATGTTTCTGTGGGATCCACTCTCTTTCCTGTGGAGAGAACACACGGGTGTTTCCTCCCTGATGGTGATGGAGAAGGGCCTGTTGGATGTGAGTCTCGGGTGCCTAAGCTGGGTCTCTTCCGAAGAGGCGGCCCCAGATAGCAGAGCCCGGTTCTCATCCATGGCCAGCCTGGCCTTGTGCTGACCTGAGGGGAGCACAGGGGCGGGGAGGCAGGGGGAGGTGTGGCCTGTGGGCCCGTCAGCCCAGGAGCCTCTGGGAGGGAGAGTAGTTCCCCTCACTCCTCCCAAGCTGACTCTGCGAGGCTGGGCACGGGCTGGTGGTTCTTTCCACCGACAGGAGAGACCGAGGCCCAGAGAGGTTTGCCTCCCAAGTGTGGGGGCCACGGTGGAAGTGGCATAGCTTGCACCCCTGTCCTGCTCTGCACCTCAGTCGGGAGGTGGATTTACCTCACTCACGAGCTCCCAGTGTGACTGGGCGGGAGCTGGCCACAGCTGTGGTGATCTTAATCAAGTCAAGGCCTCTGGGGTTGCTCCCAACTGTGATCCTTTAATCACATGGGGGAATTTAGGGTGGACAACCTGAGGTGGATTTAAGCCAAGGTCTCCCAAGAGGGGACCCAGAGAAGGAGCCTCAGAAAGAACGCGAGAGCCCAGAGAAGGAACGCAGGGGAACCTCAGAAAGCTTGCACTCGAGGACAGTCTCAGGCCCAAGGGAGAAGCCCTTTGCTCCTGGCCTCTGGAGAAGGAAGCTGAATCCAACAGCTGACTGGCTGCTGAGGGAGAGAACCAAGACCTTTGTGGAGACTGGGCCCCTGGTCCTGTCTCTGACATGGCCTGGCAGGAGCACCAATGACCCTGGACTGGCATCTCAGAGAGCTGTCTATTGGTGGAGCTCTCCTGGCAACCACCCCCTGAGTATGGCTGTGGTCCTCAGCACTCCTGATGACAGGTGACCGGCCCTCCGATTGACCGACTGGGTGAAACAGCTATCCCTGTGGCTACAGTCATCTGTGTTTCCTCAGAGACTCATGGTTGTCAAACCATAAGGTCTCTTGCAGTTGTGCACCACAGACAGTGACCTGTGTGGCACTGCCCCTTGAACCAGCTGCAGCCCTTGGTGGCCTGTACCTATATCTGTGTCCCTATCTAGTTTTGGAGTACCCTGTTGTATACCTGGTTTCACTGTTAGCACGCAGTTTCACTAACACATAGTAGGTCCACTATTCCCACAGTGCTTTGTATGCTTTCTCCACGTCCCATTGCCCCTTCCTGCAGAGGCTCCTGTGGCCTGGTGGTCTTCCCTGTGGTGGACCCCCTGGCTCTGGGACTTGCTTCTCGCTCAGGACCCTTTTGCATGCCCAGTTTCCTGTAAATCCCAGCAAGAGTCAGAATTGTGGGCACTGGCAGAGATGCCACCTGGCTGCCTGGCTGCCTACTGAGGAAGAAGATGCTTGTTCCCTGATTGCTGAGATCACCTGTTTTCCAGATTTCTGGAGAAAGGTCCAAGGTCTCTGCCTTCCACTCTGACCCCTCCTGCGCCACGGCCCCTGGCCTTGATCTCTGAGGTGTGTTCATTAACCGCCCCCCGATAACCCTGCACCTTCTCTGCCACCTCCGGGTCTGCCTTATCTGGGTTCACGGCCCTTCTTTCATCTGTCACCCTCCCCTGGCCCTGGAGGTTTTGCAAAACCCACCTTGTTCTTGCCCCGGAGACCTGTCCTACACTCAGCGAGTCATGGGGACCAGATCGACTTGACGTCCATTTCCCTATAGAGCCGTTGAACAGAAGAGACTCAGAGAGATGGCGAGTCCCGTTCATTCTGGAGCTGGCATGTCACAGAATGGGTGATAGCTCAGCTGTCCCCAGCTACAGGGACATACTTGCCCTCACTCCCCACTCACCCCCCTGCTCCTTGGTCGAATCACCTTCTCAGGCCTGACCCCGGGGCCTCCCTGTGGTCTTGGCAGGGAAACCCCAGTCCTGGGCCGAAACCAGAGCTCATCCTTCTTCGGTGCCTTTTCCCAGTGGGTTCTGCTGCTCGTCCAGTGGCTGACGTTTCCCTGCCCTTATACCCTCAGGACAGATGAGGACACTGAGGCTCAGAGGCTAGAGGTCTTACTCTTGTGACTCAGCCTCGAAGGGTGCAGGACGTTACCCCATTTGAAGGAGGGGGGATGGAGGTGCAGCAGGACATTGACGTGCCGGACTCAGCTACCCCCCTAGCCCTCATTTCCCCCCATCAGACCGATGATGGGGCTTCCTCCCAGTCCACCGGCGGGGAGAGGGTTGCTCTCTGCCCTGAGTGTGGAAGCCTTGCAGGGCAGGAACCTGGAGACAAATCTGCCCCAAATGGCTTTAGGATATAAAGGGGAGTCTGGCCTCAGGGTGGTGCGGGAAGCTGAGCCCAGGAGGCCCCTGTGCTCTAAGCTCTAAGTGGGGGAGTCACTCCCATGTGCTGTTGCTCCCCCCCCCAAGGTCATGAGACCCTCTGCAGCTGGGCTGTGGCTCCTAGTTGAGTGGAAGCAGAGATTTATGGGTGTCTGAATGTCCAGGCACAGAGAGAAGGAAGCCGGGTTCCCCCACCAAGGCTGGTCTGGGGTGGGGGGAAAATGGGCAAGAAGCAGTCTGGGGGGGTCATGCTCCTGTGGAGCCCCCCAGAGCCTTAGAAATGAGCCCCACGCATGCACAGATGAACCAGCTGCGGTGGGCTCGGCTGAGCTGGCCGTCCAGAACGAGGTTGAGCCGGACCTGAGGGAATGTTCCCAGGGAGAGGCTGAGAGAGGCAAGCGTTTCCTTGAGGACTCAGAGAAGAAAGCTCATTTCTCCCAAGGTCCTTGTCTTGGGTCAGGGGACCCACAGGTGCCCCCACGGTGGGAGCTGCGTCTCGGCCACCGGCCCCGGGTCTGACGGTGACGGGGTGTGAGCTGTCTCTGCAGAGGCAGGCTGCAGCAGGCCCTGCAGGAATAAGCCGTAGGCCCCTTCTCAGTTTGCTGTGGGGTGAAGGTACTCAGGCTCCCCAGCCTTGTCCCTGGACCAACTCAGCGGGTTGGATGCCAAGCCGGGTGGGCGGTTCACACATGGACACAGGTTCTGAGGTAGTCAGCAGCCTGTGATGCCTGTGACCGCTGCCAGCCTGAAATCCTGCACGAGACACAAAGAAACTAGAAGCAGAAGAGAAGTGGGCTGTGGTGGGAGCCCCCGGCTCTCACCCCCCAGCAGCCCGAGTGTCCTCACTGGGTTAGGTGAACATCTGGGCTCTGCTGTGTCTGTACCAACCACCATCCGCCCGTCCTGACGGACACGACTCCCACCCAGGGAACCTTCCCTTCGGGCTCTGAGTGGTGACGAAGGTTAAGAAGGACGAGGGAAGGCCCAGGGAACCCTCGGCTGGGCTCCAGGTAGAAAGTTCTAGAGAAGGGCTGCAGCGCACTTGCCTGGGACCCTGGTCCTATTCCTCTGCAGAGCCTCTGCCAGGACACTGTGGGGCATGAGGGGCCGAGTCACAGAGAGCGGGCAGCCTGGGAGTCTGTCAGGGACAGCCCTGACCCCAGGTGTAGGTGGCAGGTGATGCCAGTGAGTGGGTCCTCGCTAGGTCCGTGTGAGCAGGGCGCCCTCACCTGGTTACCTGGGAATCAGGTCCTTTCCGGATGCTTGGCATGTTGTCACCTTTTGCTCACTCAGCGCCTCCTTGAGGGGCGTCTCTGGAGAGCAGCCTGGCCTGGACAGCCCCCCACCTGCCTCTGGGGCACTGCACCTGGGGGATCCCCTAGGCTGGTGAGAGCAGCCAGACCTGCAGCTAGTATCAGGCTCATGGCCGGAGCTCTGGAGCACAGGGAGGCGGGGTCCCTGGTACCCTGGATGGAGCTTCCCAGACCCCTGAAGGCCCTAGAGTAGCACAAGCTGGAGGGAGGGAGATGCGACCCATGGCCCATCAGCCCAGGAACCTCTGGGAGGGAGAGTCCCCGAGTGAGCAGTTCCCCTCACTCCTCCCGAGCTGACTCTGCGAGGCCGGGCTGGGCTGGTGGTTCTGTCCACCAACAGGAGAGACCGAGGCTCGGGTGAGTGGGCAGCTGGCTGCTTGCTCGCCTGTCTGACAGCCGGGACCGTGGCCTCTCTCCTGAGCACATCCCAGCAGGAGAGTAGGCTCACAGCACCACAGTGCAGGGAGGAGGAATTCCTCTGTCCTTCATTTCCCCTTTGACCTTCTCTGGTCCTGATGGCTGAGGGCCTGGTGGCTTCCCTGGTGACAGGGATGGGGACGTGTGTGCCCTCAGGCTACCCATGTCCCTGAGTAGAGCCGAATCAGGTGGGTGTCTCCCCCCCCCCCGTGCACCTCCACCCTCTCCCGCAAATGGGGTAACGTCCTGTCCGCGACCCTCAGGATGGTTCATTAGCTCAGAACAGCCAGGAAATGCTCTTAGAGACTCTAGCGCAGCCAGCGTGTGAGGCCGCAGGTGGACAGCCTGACCAGCAGACACTCCGCCCTTCTCACAAGGTCTCCCGGATGCCGCAGGTCCCCTGTGGTTCCCAGGACAGGTGAACTCCCTGTGGGGCTTCCAGCTCCTGTGAGCAGGGCCCCACCCGCCCAGGGTCTGGCCATGTGCCGACCGGCCTTCCCCAGGCGGGGAAGGGTCCCAAGCTCCTCGGGCTTCCTGGCCTCTCCTGGGCCCTGGGACACCCAGCTGGACCCGCCTGCCCCTTGCTCCTGTGATGTGACTTCGGGGCCCGTGAGTCACCAGGCACCTGCTCGCTCAGACGTTGCTCTCCCTTCCCCGGGCCGGTGGGGGGGGGGGAGGGGCTGGCAGCTTAGGCCCTGCTCGCTGGGCGGAGGTTGGTCTCCTGCACAGGGTCCCAGCTCTGTGCTCTGGTCCCAGCCTAGTTCGGGCTCAGGCAGGCCGGGGCTCTGCATCAGTGCAGACAGGGCCTCTTTGGGGTCTGTGGGTGAAGGAGGGCGGTAAGACCTGAGGGCTGTGACCGGGAACATGACCACGGGCCCCTGAGCCTCAGTTTCCTCATCTGTCCTGGGGGAGCAGAGCAGGGCAGCAGCACTCACATGCCCAGCCCTGCAGGGAGGTTCCAGGGAGCCGAGCCGGCCCTGCCTCAGGTGCCAGGGTGGAGCAGGCGCTCTCAGAGCCACTGGCATCAGGCTCCCGCTGGCCCCAGGTTCTGGGGTCTAGTAACTGCTGTCTGCGCAGGTCTGCGAACCCGACTAGAGCGTGAGGGCGATGTGCTAACCCCACACCGCTGGTAGTGAAGGTCGGCTCTGAGTTGCCCAGCTGTGCAGAGCCCTGGGCCGGACCCTGGTCCCCGAGGGTGGGCCTCCCCGATGAAATGGCAGACGTGAGTGCCCAGTAGAGGATCCCGAAGGGGAGGGAAACTGCTCTTGTGGAAGGCGCAGCTGATCCATCGAGCTGGATGAAGTGACACTGACCCGTGTGGCCGCGCCGGCTTAGGCGGGGTCAGCGCCCCGTGACAACCCTCTTATCAGGAGCCTGTCCTTGTGGTGAGTGACCCACCCCGGATCTGAGGGGGGCAGTCCATCCTGGGAAGATGCCTTCCTAGAGGGTCCCAGGGAACCAGCTCCCCCAGGCTGGGGTGGCAGCCGTTGGAGGAGCAGCAGAACCCTCTGGGAAAAAGTACCGAAGCAGGACGAGCTCCAGTTGTGGCCCAGGACTGGGGTTTTCCTGACAAGACCACAGGGAGGCCCCAGGATCAGGCCTGAGAAGGGGGTTCAGCCAAGGAGCAGGTAGGTGAGTGGGGGGCAATGTTGCTCTATGTCCTCTCTCAAACCCAGGGATGCCGTGACTCTGACTGTCATCCAGGCCACCGTGTCCTTGTCACATGATAGAAAGGACAAAGGCCACAGACAAGTGTCTGGCCGAGTCAGAAGAGGTGAAGCAGGTGAAGACACCCTCCCCCTGCTCCCTGGAAGGAAGGCTACTGAGTTCCTGGGCCGAGTCAGAATGACAGGGACAGAAACATGTTTCCAGACGCCCCATGGGAGCATCTCCGGGAGGAAACAGTCACCCTCACGCAAGAGCTGTGTGCTGTGGGTCTGACTGAGTCAGGGACCTGGGGGTGGGGAGGGTGCTGAGCCCACCCTCCGCCCCCCAGCTTCTTTCTGCAGCGCGGAACCCTGGGAGTGCAGCCCCCGAGGGAGCTGACCGCCTGGGAACAGCCGGAAGCCACTTCGGGCTCTGACCTGTCACCCTGCCTTGCTGGCGGGGAGGCTGGGCTGTGGTGAGCCCTGTGGGGTGGCGGGTTCCCAGGACCGTGATGGATGGTGGATGGAGGTAGGAGGGAAGGGTCTCGGGCCCTCTCTGAGCCCAGGTGATTTCACCTGAGGAGTCCCAGCGGGACTGGAACACCTGGAGCTTTTCCACAGCAAAGCCGGGAAGAGTCAGGAGCTGCTGCTGCACCCGCACCCGGCCACGGTCAGCACTGCATAGCTGCTGACAGGGTGGACGCTGGAAGGTCCAGCCCCCTCCCCTCCCCAGGGTCAAAGGAGACTCAGACACAAGTGGAAAAAGTGGACAAAGTAAGTCACACTCAAGCTGGGCCTGCTCGACCCTTCTTTACCGGTGGCGTAGTGGGTTGATTGGGTGTTTCGGGGCGGAGGGCTCAGTCCTGCTTGGGGTTCACCACCTTGCCCATGAAGAGGATCCCGTGGGACTTCTTGTCATAGACTATTACGAGGAAGGGCCTGTTGAAATTGATATTTGGTGCCACAGATTCGGGCATGAAGTCCATAGTTGTGACCCCGGTGGCTTCCGTCCCTTTCTCATCAATGGTCAGCACGGCCTTGTGCACGGCCTGGGCGGGAGAGAGCACAGGGCACTGTGGAGAGCCCAGCTGGGCTGCCGGACCCTACTCAAGCCTGGGAGGAAATGGGGAATCTTCTGGTCTCTCCCTGCCTCTCTGAGTCAGCTGGTCCTACCCTCCTGCAGGGGGCGCCAGCCACCCTCCACTTTCTGTAGGCTTCCCTGCTGCCTATCTCCAGCTGGCTCCTGGCCAAATTCTCACCCTCCAGGTAAAGAGCTCCGCCCTGGGGAAGCAGGGCAGTCCTGTCCCCCTGTCTCATGGGTGGCTCCCTCATGGCCCCTGGGGAGCAGGGCGTGGAGGGGACTCTCACAGAGCCTCCTCACAGCCACACACCTGAGCTACCCGTGTCTCTGGCAACCCTTCAGCTGCCTGAGTGGACGCTGGGCAGCCCCAGTCCCGTGAGGACTCTGCTCCTTGACCCCCAGGGGCTCAACACGTGCAGGGCCGAGAGGCCTTCACACTCCACAGGCCGAGCCTCTCTTCTTGGGTTTGAGTTCCTCCAGACACGGGGAAGGGAGGCCCTGGCCTTAAGAGGAAGGAAGGTCAGCCCCACCTCCCCAGATGTGGTCCCACAGGCCACACCCATGGAGATACCGCCTCAGCTGTCAATCGGCTTCATGGTCCTCTCAGGGGGACTCGCTGTGCTGGCTCATCTATGCCTCTCTGTCCCCTCAGCCTCCCGAGGTCAGCCCCACTCTCTCTGACCTGCAGGCACCAGGGCGACTCACCTTGCTAACCCTCAGGACCGCCTGGTCAGTGATCCCCGAGAGGTCGGCCTCGTTGCTGAAGACCTTGGTGATGCCCATTTTCCTCATGACAGTTTTCAGATCGTAGGACCCGGAAATGGACAGCTTGGGCAGGTATAAAATGGCATCGCTGTGGATGGGAGGAAAGGAAATGAGTCGTCTCTGCCTTGGAAATGTCCCCATGTCTGGCACCTGTCTCCAGTCCACACGGGGACTAGGCCAGGCTGGTTCCTGCTTCCGGCCAACATTGTAGAGGTTAGTCACCAGGATCTTCCTCAGCGAACCCTCCCAAAGGTCACCTCCTCCGAGAAGCCCTCCAGGCAGACCATAGCATTCTCAGGCCAGCACTCTGCACTGAGCTTTGGTCACCTGGGTGGGGACAGCACTTCAAGGAGTAGGCGGAGGTATCTGGTGCTGAGACATGTTTGTCCAGTGAGTGGCCGGTAGCCTTCAGGGCTAGTGCCTGAGCCTCATTTTCCATGGGAACAAGGGGTGACTGCTGGCAAGTGTGGGGCCTGGGACTGACTACACTCGGGCTCCAGCTGACCGGTCTGGCTGAGAGTCTCCTGGTTCTGCTCACCTGGTGCCAGAACTAGGTAGTGACTGAGATGGGGAACAGGGTTGAAAATCTCAATTGCAGCTCATAACCTTTGGTGTTTTTATCTAAACCTAATTCTGATTAACGCTGCCAATCATCACCGTGTCCGGAGAGTAGCACAGACACTGGGAGAAAGAATGTGGGTGCGGATCCACATGCTCCAGCTGCTCTGGGTAAGAAGAGAAAGGACACTGGAGTCAGTAGCTGCGGCCCCACAGGTTTCAGCCCGTGACTGTTGCTATTTTCAATCCTGGGAGTTTCAATCTCCATATACTTTAGGGCTGCCGGGTCAGACCTCTGATGTTCCGCTTGGCATATATTTGTTCGTTTGTTTATCAGTTTATCTACACCTATTTGTTGCATGCTCTTTTACGTATTATTTCTTTACCTTCTCAGTTACTTTGCCTGTAGGTTGATTGGGCTACAGTGCTGCTTCTATTTTCATGTTGGCATCTATATTTATAGAGCGGAGGATTAGATTAGTGCCTAAGAGCTGGGGTCTGTTTCAGGTCTAGTGATGTGAGCAGTTTGATGCTCAGGTTTCCTGCCTGGCCCTGCTCATGCTCATGGACATCGGGCAGAGGCAGCCCCCATGCTCACACGTGGCTGCCACTCCCATTTGCTTTCTGGCCTTTCCAAGTGGTTCTAGCCCAGGCAGCATGGACTGTCCACCCTTTGACTGCACGCTCAACCTTAGCTGGGATGCCCTGCTCCTTTCACAGTGGGTGTCCACTGGGACAGGGCGTTAGCTCCTGTCCTAGTGGACACTGTCCTCTCAGGAGCTGACCGATCTCCACGCTGTGATGTTGGCCTCTGTCACAACCACTAGGTCAGAACATGTGTCCAAGGCAGTGGGGTAAAGGCTGCTCCCACCCTGCCAGGCCTGCAGCAGCAGCTGAAGGCAGCCCCAGCGGGTGGGTACCTTGGGTCATTCTTTTCCAGGAACCTGCTGAGGGACTCCCGGTCCACCGTGTTCTCCAGGTGCCGCATCTTCCCCGGGTCCGGCAGGAGGAAGACGGCGGTGGCGTTACCCACGTAGTCCAGCAGCAGCACCCAGCTGTGCAGCCTGTCGCAGTGGTGGACGTTGAACCAGTCATCGCGGTTCATCATGGGCACCCTGACGGTGGTCTCGTCGTCCACGTGGAAGTCCTCTTCTCTGGTCTGCTCGGCTTGGAAAGACTGCTTCCATTTGCCTGGACAGACAGAAGGTGGTGTCAGTCAGGGCAGTCCAATGTAGATTGATGACGTAGGTAGATAAACGCGGGACAAAGGGGCCCTAGGCCTTCTGGTGAGAGCCCTTCTGCACTAGTCGCTTCATCAGCATCAGCAAAATGGGATTAAAGGAACGAACTGGTCATGGCCAGGAGGTTGGTGAGGAGCCTGTGAACCTTGTGGAGATCTGGGTCTTCACATTACCGGGGCTCACAAATGCTGACTGGGTTCCTCAGAACAAGCATTTTCACTCATATTTGTTCCTATGGCTTCTATCTTGGGAGACATGATACAAGCTACCTCTCTTTCTCGAAAGGATTCACATAGGACAGGAAGAATTAAAAGGCTCTGATCAGGCCTATAGGGGAGAAGCTGTGTGACTGTTGGACTCTCTAACTTGCATTTGATCCCAGGAAGTTCCAGTGTCTGTGCCTGACAACTGACTCACACCTGCCAAGTGGCACTGCCCTGGGAAATGTCAGCACTGGGTGTCTAAGGATGCTGTGGGGTGTTTCCTTTCGAGCCAGCTGAGGCTGGTGGTGCCACCTTACCTTTGAAGAAGATGTAATTCACCAGAGCTAAAACAGTATATTTGTCAAGTTCTTGGACCAAATCCACAATCTTCCCATGGGTCCCCTTCGCTATGTAATCGTTGATCTGCTTCTTGGCCTCTTCGGGATTCTGGAAGTTGGTGGAGAAGGCTTCTGAATGGTAGATGTTCTTGACATCCTCTGAGAACTTGTCCAGCAGCTTCAGGTCCTCACTGATGAACAGGCCGTTGCCCGTGGTCAGCTGTAGCTGGTTGTCTGACTGGTTGAGGGTGCAGAGAAGGTGCTGGAAGCCTGCATGGATGTCAGTTTCCGCTCTCTCAGTGAGGTTGAAATGCAGACCCTCCAGAAGCTGGGTGCGGGTGTCGCCCTTGCTCCCCAGGGAGAGGAGGGCGAAGGCTGTCGCGATGCTCATTGGGGAGAAGAAAATGTTGGTGTTGTTGGAGTCCTGAGCCACCTGGCGGAACAGGTGGAAGGTGAAGTCGGTCAGGGAGGGGGTGATCTTGTGGCAGAGCGGGTGCTCGTGGTCCGGGTGTGTCTCCTGGATGGCTTCTTCCTGCAGACCCTGAGCCAGGGAGCTGGGGACCAGGCAGCACAGGCCTGCCAGCAGGAGGAGGCCCCACATGCTGGCGTAGGGCATCGTCCTGCAAGACAGGAGAGGCATCACACCCAAGTCACCCACACATGCCAGGTAAAGCCACCACTGTTGGCATCTGTTCTCCTGAAGCATGCAGCACACTGCACCCCGTGCCTGTGGCACTCTCATCTCAGCAGCTAAGGGGAACCTTGGGTAGGTGGGAGGTAAGATGTGTCTTCAGACTCAGTGGGGTTCAAGTAGCTGTGAGACATTTGACATCCTGCCACTGCCAGCACATGGACGGGCTGGGAGGGCGCTGTGCTTAGTGATGTAAGTCAGAGAAAAGAAACACTGATTCACTCAGACATGGTGTGTGGAATAGACAAGTGAATGGACTAAAAGAAAATTGTGTCAGCTGTCAGACAAACTTTCTGGTTATTAGAAGGGCAGGGAGAAGCAGGTGAGGAGATCTGGAGTTCAAGTCTGGTGGAGGACTTCAATGGACGGCCAGCAGTGGACATCAGCTGACCGAATGGCAAGGGATATCCACCTGAACTCCTTGCTGTGATAGCAGGGTCACTTCCGTAAAGACACCAGCCTACAAAGAGGTGGTTCAGCTACTTGCCACGTCCTCTCTGTGACCCAGCCTGGTCTCAGTGTCTGATGGACTTTAGCTATGATGGACTCTTCAGTAAAGTGGGGGCTGTGTGTATCGGGGGAACATGGGAGGAGCTGAGAATACATCTCTTTTCAGACAAACATGACTCCAATCATTTCTTTCACTTACCAGGTGTGTGACCTAGGATAAGCATGTCTCTCTGACTTTACCTTGCCGCTTGTAGAAAATAAGGTGCTGGGAGAATTTAGTGGAAGAAGTGTGATGGCGAGCCTCATATTGAAGGGGGGCAGAGGTTATAGATCTTTGATGGAGGGGCTGATAGGGGCTGTAAATTGAAAACCTTCCATGGACAGGCAGGGGAAAGGTATGTGGTTGGGGAGACAATAGGGAGCAGTGTGGCTTGTGGCCGAACTGGCAAGGTCAGTGCCACCTTAGAGTCATAGAACTCTCCCGGCCCTTCAGAGCCCTGTCCAGATATGCGTCAGTCGTCTAAGTACTATTTGCTCTCCTCACAGATGGGAAATTGAGGTCTGATGGAAGGATGTGCCTGTGGCCACATAGTTATTACATAACTAAGATGGTCATTTTATACAGATCAAAGAGCTGGTCTCTTTGGGATTTGATAACCTGAAACAAAAACTCTGCGAGTTGAAGTACTGGGTTCCAAATACCCTCTTGGATTTTTAATAATTTTTCTCAAATAAAATGACAAAATGGAGAACAGGGCTGTTTTCCTGACACCACTTTTCCCCCTGACTCCTGTGCCTCTACGTAACTCAATAGAAGAGAC
>PVHY01017985.1:0-30175 GCA_004024945.1 Uropsilus gracilis
AAAATATTAAAAAAAAAAAAAGACAAGCCAAGAGAGTGGTGAGATGAGAATGGCGGACTGATAGAATAGGCCCACGTGGCCTGCCCAGGGGAAGTCCCCTGGAAGAATGAACTGGTCCTGGCAAGGAGCCATGGTGGGAGAGTGGCCAGCGGAGAAGTAGCCAGTATAGAGTCGGGTGCAAGAATGGCAGGCTGGGGGTGACCAGGGGCTGCTGAGGGCAGCCCTGGTGATTTTGGCTAGATGCCACTGAAGGCAGGCTTGGTAAAGGAAGTGTGTGGAGCCACAGCAAGGTGGCATATTTGGAAAGCTGATTTTGCATTAGCATCTGTTGGAAAGTTTGAAGAGCCTTGGAGAAGCAGAGCAGCTTGGAATGCCAGAGAGAGAGGAAGCAAAGAGAAGATGCTGGAGAAAGACTAGATTTTGCAGAGTGCCTGCCTCAGAAAAGGGGCATCATCTTGGACATGTGTCTGGGACTTTTGGATTAATGGTAATTGGGGTGAAATAAATTGCTGCTTGTGATATTAAGGACTTCTCATTTTCCTGGTTAATTTTCCTTATATATAAGACTCTGTTGTTAAAATTGCTTTGTGACTTTAGCAACTACTAAAGTGTACACGTGGGTGATACGAATCAGGTAAGAAACTTGGTGGCATAAGCCATATTTTAAAAATGCTGCTTTTTTCCTGTGACTTGCTGGTTGAAAGCTTCTGCCATTTTGACCCGATTTCACTATGTCCTCTTTCTGGTTCCACAGTTTCTTTGCCTTTCATTTGTAACTATGGGGTTTACTTCCTAATGGTTTTCATTTGAAATCACAGCAAGTTTGCCAGTCAATTATGGAGAAGATTCTCTATATCTTATTGGACACTAAACTTGACTGGACCTTAATGTGTCCATTAGCAGAGCTGACCTGTGTGCTTCCTACCCTTATTGACATGTTTCCCGTCATCTAGCATTTCCCCCTTCTCCTTTCTTGGGGAATTTATTTTTCTGTAGTGCTAAAGTAATATTAAGACATTTCATTGATTATTTGTATTATTAATCATTCATTGAAAAATACGTGACAAAATTTTATTTTTTATACTTGTATTGTGTTTAATATCACAGTCATCTTTAATCTCACAACAACCCTATAGTGCTCATGTATCCATTCTGTGCATTGTGAAAATTAAGACTCAGGAGATTAAGTAAGTGGGATAAAATTTACCCAGCAAGTGGAAGAGTCAGAATTTAAATCCAGTTCTGAATGATATGAAAGGCTGTGCTTTATTTAGCCTGGCCTCATGGACATTAGACCTTTCCATTGTTTATCTTACTTGATTTTGCTCTGTGTTTATATCATTTCCATTTGGTACCTGGCTATTTTGACAAGGGAAGATGTTGAAAATTTACATAAGAAGCTGGGCACAGTGGCACATGCCTGTAAGCTTCAGCCTATGAAGCGGCTGGGGCTAGGGATCATGGTTCGAGTCCCACTTGGGGAAACACAGTAAGACCTAGTCCCAAAAAATATCTGGGCATAGTGGCACACACCTGTAATCCCAGCTACCTGGGAAGCTAAGGCTGAGGATTGCTTGAGTCTGTGGTATCACAGGCAAAAATAGCGAGATCTAGTCTCAAAAAAAATACATAAGAAATTGATTAGTTGCCATCTTCACGAGATTTGAGTGACCACCTTTTTTTTGTCTGTAAATGGTTAAACTTGATGAAATGCTAATGAATAATTACCTCATTATTCATTTGACTGCCTATGTGGCAAAATTTTCAATGAAGCATAAAGTCCAGTTCACTCAAAATGAACACCTAACTTTCCCCAGACCAGCCAAACTTACTTGTAGTCTTCACCAGTATATCTTATGCATATATAAGCTTAAATATCCTTAAATGTGAGCTTAAGTCCTTATTTCCTTATAACATCCTGATCTCTGGATACATGGAACTACTTACAGCTTTCCAACCTCCCAGAGGAGTTGCGCTTTCATGATTTGTTCTTGATAAACTCACTAGGATATCCTACTTCATGATCTTCTCTGCTTCATCTTTTCCTGAGAAATCTGTCTTTATCATAACAGCCTCATTGCTGAGAACATTACCCAGCATATAGGAAGCATTAAATAAATGTTAGAATGTTACTATTTTGATTATCATTTATATATGACCCATATTTTTCTGCCTTCAGTTTTTCATTGATAAAATTAAGCATTGTTTTTAGTTGATCAAACAGGCACTCCTGAAGCTATAGACAATAATAGTTAAGACTTTCCCAAAAGGATTCTACATAAAAGTATGGGAACATACTGGGAGATTATTTTGTACAACTTATATGAAGAAAAACTCAGGGGGGGAATTACAGGAGTAGACTTCTGGAAGATAGTGTATACTTTGTATAGTTGAAAAGAGCTCCCAATGTAAGAAATTTCTGAATTCTGAGTCAATCATTTAGGAGGTTTTCCTGTGTTTTGTACCAGAATTTTTTGTTAGAATTTTAAAATTCTTTCAGTAAAGCAAGGAATTTATTTTTCTTTCCTCCATGATCAGTACTTTATAAATCCTAAATAGCAAACATGATGTTAGAAGTGAAAAAATACTTTCTGGGTTAGCAAGTTCACAGTGGTGCCTCTGGTATAGCTGCTTAGAAAGTGTTAGAAGTAAGGGCAACGTGACTTTATTATTATTATTATTATTGACTTTATTTTTTAAAATTGATTGCACATATGTATATTTTACATTGTTGTCTACTCTGAGGTTCTCCCACCACCTTATCCCCTGAGAACCATCATCTTAATTGCTTGTGCCCATCCCTCCTCCGATTTTACTCCTTTCTCCTCTCTTGCTCTATGCTTCAGTTCTACTGAAAGTTTTAATATTTCCTTGTACTTTTGTTTGTTTTCCTTATGCCCCACATATAGGTGAGATCATTCAGTATTTATCTTTCTGACTTATTTCTGCTCACATGATTCCTTTTAGTTCCATCCATGTCATAACAAATACATCAAATTTGTTTTATTTAGTTGATGAATAAATAATATTCCATTGTGTACATACATCAAAACTTTCTGATTCATTCATCTCTTTTGGAACATTTGGGTTGTTTCCATTTCCTGGCTATAGTAAATAGTGCTGCAATAAACATCCAAGTACAGATGTCTTTCTGAATTAGTGTTTTTGTATCCTTTTGGTAGATTCCCAGAAGTGGGGTTGAAGGGCAACAAGTCTTGCTCAATGAAAACACATGTAAATAGGTTTTCTTCTTAGAGGCAGGGGTTTTGGGTGTCACTACACTCCGTGTCTTCCTGTAGAACTTCGCTGCTATCTAAAATCAAGTCACAGTATCTACTCCTAAGGACACTTCTGATTTGTGTGTGTGTGCTTTACAGCTATCTTACCAAAATAGCAATTAAACTATCTAGAAGGAAAAAAAGTCCTGAGAGCATTATAACCTAGGAAAATGTCTGCTCTTGCTTGAATTACCTGGATTAATTAAAATATAGCAATGATGTCACTTGCCTTGTCTCTTTTTAAATCTTTGGCATTGTAGTAAGAAAGAATATCTCTGAGCAGGTCTGATAAGGGACTGTGCTTCTCTCCTTGCACGAGGATATGGAATTGACAGGTACAGAGTCTACAATTTAGAATTCATCTAAGATGCAACCTTGCTATGACGAATGGTTTTATTAATAATGAAAACCACAAATTGCTTTGGTTGCGAAGTGGAGAGAGAATACATTTGGGACATTTTAACCATGAATGTCAAGGTCAGACACAACAGCTGTTTCCCTGTGAGCCTCTCTCCATGTAATGGATGTCAAGACACCTGATTTCCAGAATTACTTGGTAATTCTGATACTGCATGACATGTCCTGCTGGCTAAAGACTTCACATTTAAAGTCAATAAATACAATTACAGAGAAAATGTGATAGTAATTAAAGATATGACTGACGACAACATTTTTCCAGCCATTAAAATATGATGAGTTAAAATGACTCAATATCATTTTCTTTTATTTCCTGAAAAGCAGTTTTTTGACATTATATTCTAGAGTATATTACTTGGACAGAAAGCTTGACCTAGAAAAACTTAATCTTCAGCTAGTAATTTGAGATGAATAATTTCCCATTTGTTAAATGTAATCATCTTTCTTTCTTTCTTTCTTTCTTTCTTTCTTTCTTTCTTTCTTTCTTTCTTTCTTTCTTTCTTTCTTTCTTTCTTTCTTTCTTTCTTTCTTTCTTCCTTCCTTCCTTCCTTCCTTCCTTCCTTCCTTCCTTCCTTCCTTCCTTCCTTCCTCTCTCTCTCTCTCTCTCTCTCTCTCTCTTTCTTTCTTTCTTTTTTTTTTTTTGAGACTAGGTCTCACTATTTTTGCCTGTGGAACCACAGGCTCATGTTACCCAGGATACCACAGACTCAAACAATCCCCATCCTCAGTTTCCCAGGTAGCTGGGATTATAGGTGCACGCCACCATACGCAGTTATTTTTTAGGATTAGGTCTCTTTATGTTGCCCCGAGTGGGACTCGAACCACAATCCTGGCCCCAGCCACTTCATAGGCTGAAGCTTACAGGCACACACCACTGTGCCTGGCCAGTTACAGTTTTCTTCAAGAGTTAGAATGTTAGATTTTTGTAAGGAACCAGAATTTTGAGAATTCTGATTTCTTATCTCTCCATCTTCTATTCTTCTCTTCACATGCACACTCATACTGCCATATATATATATAAATAATGCATGTATATACGTATAAATGTACAACCATATATATACACACACACACACAGAGCCTTGTTATCTGTATTATTTTTGTTAAGGAAAATACCAAAACATTTAAATAATTTTAAATGCTAGAACATAAACACTGACTTCTAGGAATGTCATTCAGAATGTTTATAAAATATTTGTCTTTACGAGACACAAGGGAAAATTTCAAATTAAATAATCCACAGAATTGCTTCTAGTAACACTAAACAAACCTTTCTATTGTAAGCAAATATTTGTGCTGTTAAGTATAATTTGCTTATCTTCTGTAATTTGCTGCCTTAAATGTTGTCAATGTTTATGTAGCCACTTGACCTATAAGGTTTTGCAACTATTGTCAACAACTACAACTGAGCTTCTTGCATGATGATCTGTGTTAGATTGGTTAGTTGCCTTAAGATTCCAACACAGCAAGTTTAACTTCAGATTTTTTCATATTTGCATCTATATTTTGGGGTTACCACCTAGGATTCAGATGCTTAGAAGAATTGAGCTCCATGGGGTAAGGCATAGGGTGAATCAAGTGGACTAAGTAACACACTTTTAATATGTTTTTTAATTATTAAATATAATTATTGATCTCAACTTGAACAATATAAGTTTAAAAAACTGAAAAATATTAGGTCAAGAAATTGTTTTTAATGTTTTCATCACTGCTAAATCCAACTGTAGATTAGATACCATCCAGGTAGGATTTACCATGTCATCCCACGCAAACAGATATGTTTCCATGTGTGTACACATGGTATTTTACAAATTGCCTAATCTGTGATTTCCAAACTACTTGATTCCTAGTTTGATACTTGGGGCTCTCCAACCCCAATTCAACTAGGGCAACTCTCATTTGTTTTTCAAATTGAGTCTCAGAATAAAATTTCATTTGTGTATAGTATTCCTTAGCTGAAAAAAAAGATTAAAACTACTGATTTTAACTAACCCCTGTGTTTACTTTAGTATATGGTAATAACCCATACAACTTAAAACTATGTATGATATTAACTTTCTCATTTTAGATGAAGAAACTGAAATATAGGGAGTTTAAATATATCATTTTGTATAGTTAGCATCTGACAGCACTGGGTTTCTAACCTTGGTTTTTGCTTTCAGAATTCATAACCTTGGCCACTTGTCTTTTTCTTTTTGGAAATAGCTTCCAGAAGAGGTTACATCATTCAATTGCCTCCTCAAGTATTAGGTGCTATGATAACTTTTGTTTCTTCTAGAATTTTTTGGTATGATTTTTGTTGTCCTTAAAAAAAGTGTTCTCAACCTGACTTCCTGCCATTCCTACAAAAAATCATTCATGCTCTGAGCATTCAAGACTTAGAGTAAACAGCAGGAAAGAAAACATCACAGCTTTTCACACCCCATATTTTCCATAAGACTTATCAGGGTCCCTTCCACTCTCATTTGGGAGTTCTTTCCTTCCATCTGACTGCATCTTCAGCTTAACCATGTGCCCTTCAGAATACAGAGCCCAAGTGATTCTCATTGCCATTCACTGTACATCTTTGCAACACCCATAACCTGGTTTTGAGTAAAAACAGCCACTCTAAATAGAATTTTAATGCCTCTGTGTAATATGTAAAATTCTATTTTTCCTGTTAAAATTTTTAATTTTAAATAACCATTTATTGACCGGTAATGGATTCATATGATTCAAAAACTCAATGGATATGTATCAGGAGAAAAGGAAACAGCTCTGTGCCCAATTTCCTTTGAGTAGAATTCTGGCCAAGTGACCACAGCTTTGAATTTGAATTTTTTCAAGGTTTTAGTCCAGCAAAGCATCAGCAACCCACTGACAGCCAAACTTAATATTTCAGTCACAAATACAATACATCATAGGCAATAACAAATCAGTTTGTCTACTCTGACATATCCATATGTCAAGTTCTATATGTCTACTCTGTCCAAGGCCCCACTATGACCGCTCATTGTGATGCAACTTAGCAGATGGGGTGAAGTCTTCTCTAGGTTCTCAGCAAAGGTCCCCTGGTTTCAAATGGATGTCTGTGGAGCATCTTCAAAGGGGCGCCCACCAACTGTTGCATGGTCAGAAAGGACAGGGGATGCTTGATTCACTAAGGCTCTAAAAGTCTTTACAATGGCTCGTGTATTTATAACTAATTTTTAGCTAACTCCTAAGTGTCATTTCATCTTTTCTTCTCTTTCACATTCCTGGTTAATTAATGAGGTTTATCAGCCTTTCTCACACCAGGAAGGGTATTATCAATCAATTTCACAGTTGGGGGGAAAGCAAACAAGTTAAAAGCATTCAAAATAAAAAAGGACGCTATGTTCCCTGGCATGCGAGTGTATTCTAAGTATTTCCTAACTTTGTTTTTGGGGATTCTTCCTCTAAATGCTGGATGTGTATATAATTTAATGCTTTTTACAATATGAAAGGAAAGTGAAGGGTTTTTCTTCCCACTTCTATCCCCAGTTTCCCAGTGTCTACATACAGAGACTGCCAAAGGAGTATCAAATATTGTATTCTCTTCCCTTTTAATATCTATGCTGATTCCACTTTTCCCCTTATGATAGTTAAAGTCCTGCATCAGGCCTTGCATTTCTCTAACTTTTTCAATACTTTACTTTGTTCATTGGGGGAAACAGTTCAAATAAACACTGGGTTCATTTGCAAAAGTAGAGTACTGCAGTAATACAATACAATAAAAAAAAACAATTGGGAATGCAATGTGGCAGAGCACAATTTTATTAATGAAAGTGACTCATACAGGTGAAGCTGAAAGAAAGTAGACAAATGCAAAATCATTTTCCACTGTGTGAAGAGTATTCTTATCTTAATTCGACTTATTCTTTCATTTCCCTCTCAACTCATCAGCTTGAGTATAAGAACTTTGGTAGAGATGTAAACCCAAAAGAGTGGTTATCCTTTTTTCTGCTTGCCACTTCCTTGCTATCTATTATTCTACTTTGGTTTTTATAGTTGTCTGATGAATAGAGCTTTTGTCTCAGTTCTAAATAGAATTCTAAAAATGTATTTTCTCCTTTGTAGCTAGAAGTAATGAAGTATACAATAGAGAATTTTGAATTAGAAAATTTAAGTTCCATCTCATCTCTTTGCATATTAGTAATATGACTCTGAGCAAGTTATTTTTTTCTTCTGGAAATTCAAGTCTAGTTATACAAGAGTGATTATGTGAAGAATGAAGGAGACATCTATGAGAAATGCAACAAAATGACAAATAAAATAACTCATATTTAAAGGGACTACAAAAAGAACAGGTGAACCAAAAAGCCAGTAGAAGAAAGAAAATAATCAATATTAGAGCATAATTCATGAACTAGAGATCAAAAAGTCAATCCAAAAGGTCAATGAACTCAAGAACTGCTTCTTTGAAAAGACTGGCAAATTGACAAATGGTTGTCTAGATTCACAGTGAAAAGAGAGAAAACACAAATAAATAAAATCAAAAATGAAAGAAAATTTATAACACTCTACAGAAATACAGAGAATTTGTAAGAGTATTCTGTGCAATTAGATGACTGTAATTTCTCTAACGGGATGTAAGTTAAGGACTAATGACTAATGTCTTGTAATTTCAACATGAAAAACTGAGATGAGAGCTAGCCCTGGTGAGTTGCTTTAGAAAACAATATTATGAGCCTACTGTGAGCCCATATAGCCCTGTGGGGTAGGAAATTCCCCCCAAACTTCACTCTATTTACATACAAGTGGAAATCTCATTTGTATAAAATTAAAGTAAAAACCTGATTTTTTTCCCCTTAAGCTATTGTCCTTAAATATGATGAACTTAGAAAGAAAAAGATAAATACCAGATGGTCCCTATGTGTGGGATATAGGGAAAAATACAAGAAAAAGTGAAAACAAGCAAACAGACAAAAGAACTAAAGCATACAGCAAGAGAAGGGGAGCGTGTAAAGGCAAATCAGGGGAGGGATGAGCACAAAAGATCAGGATGATGGTTCACAGGTGACATGGAAGTGAGAGAACTTTGGGATACATAATGATGTAAAGTGCATATACTAATGAATAAAATATATGATGGATTTACTATGTCTATAAAATCACTCAACAGTTATCCCTTGATTCAAAATAATGTAAGTTTTTTCTTTCTAAGATTTTGAAAGAATGGGTATTTAGGAAACTACATTGAAAGATTGTTTGGGGAAATATATTTGTGTATGTGTAGTGAGAAAAAGAGAGGAGATTGAGATTGAAACTCTAAATTTTAATGCTCTAGAATTTTTTTCTATCTAGAATGTGAAAGGAATAAGACTAAATAAAAATATAAGCACCAACATTAATAATTACATGTAGTTTTGTAAACAACTGCAGATTTTTGTGTATGATGATTATGCGTGTGTGCATGTTTGTGTGTATGCATAAAAGAAGGACTGAGCGGGAAAAGAACATAAAGACTGAGAAAAGTGAAGGGATATTTTTAAGTGACTGAATTTTTCTAATAATCTGCTGTTCTTAGAGTTTTGAGAAGACTGGTTGAAAGTTGGCCCTGTCCTTGATGTGAGATGTGTCACCTATCCCCCACCCCATTCACCGCCACCTAAGCTATCTCACTTGTGATATGATTTATAATCATAACTGAGTACTTTTAGGCCAATATCAATGTAAGTGGAAATATTTGTTCTTTCAGACACTAATTTCTAATTAGATTCTGTCTGACACTCTGAAACAAGAGTGTCATTGTGTTTGCTTTTGTGCTGTCCAGCCTAATTAATGAACAGACCTCTTTCATAAGTAGATTAATGGAAGTCATCTCATTACCCAAAGTTATTTCAGGCATGTTTATATTGCACCTCATTAGAGAAGCATGAATTAAGCAGCTTTCAATTAGAAGACAAACACATGTACAGTGTAGACCTCATTATTTTAAAAATAGTTTGTATCATGCTTCCAGAAAGGACTGATAGCTTTCATTCATCCACTCATGTTCTCATTCAGAAAGAGATTTTAAATCAAATTGGTGTGATTTTCTATTGGATTTATAATTAAGTGGTCTTCCTCATCCTAGATCTATTGATTAATAAATATATAATATTAGTGAATTTATTTAAAATCTAAGATCATATTATTTGCTAAGTTGATATTTTGACATACCATACCAACCTTATGACATTGAAACTTTAACATACCAACCAATGACACTGAGAGAATATGAATAAAAGTACTTAGTAGTCCCCACTAATTTTCACCTTCTCACATGTGCACCCCTTCCTTCTTTATACTCCCTTTATTTCTGTAGGATTGTTCTACTCAGGTCTTTCTTCTGTGCATTCTTTTTTAGTTTCAGGTTTAGAGTCAAATATCCATCTTTGAATTCCTCAACTCCAATAAGCCAAACCTCCAACTTTGTGGTCAGGTCACATCCTATCAAGATCCAGCACAGTCTTACTAAATCTTGTCATCCTCATGACCACCTCTAATGAAAACTCTTACACTTTATTATTTCACCTTCAGATCAGAACTTCTTATTCTTTATAATTATCTCTTTATTGGTTCATTTGGAATATAAAATTTTTGGACTTTATGTACTTATTCATAAAGAACAAACACACCTTCAAGTCTCTTCACCTGCTGGCCAGATATTTAAATGCATATCAAGAAAAGAAAATTCTTATTCAATAATATTAAGCAAATAATCTCAAAAACACCAGAGCAGCTAATGATTCAGAGTAAAGTTATCTATCCTACAGTATTTGGGTAGATAGGGACTTTCTCTTCTTATAATCATTTTGAAAAAATTTGTTGTTTCTGTTTTCATTTATACTGCCTATTATTATAGCTGATTTTTGTTAGTAAAGTGATGAATAATATCAAAGAAATTTTGGGCAGAATTTTTATTTCATGATACTTTTACTTTGATATTTTACTAGTGATTATATTAACTAGCATGGCAGATGAGAAATACTAGTGGGCCTAATCTAATCAAATAAGTTCTTTAAAATCAAGACAATTGATTTTTTTCCCAACAATCATTTGTTGAAAAATCTATTTTAAATCTTTGTATATTCTTAGTATCCTTGTTTACAATCAGTTGACCATGTATGTAGGAATTAATTTTTTACTATCATTATTTTGATTGACATACCATATATATATATATCTAGATATATATAGATATATGTATCTATAATATCTACATGTATCTATATGTATATGTAATATCTATATGTATCTATATATATCTATATATATATATATTATGGTTATATACCTTTACGCTGGTACCACACTACTTTGATAAGTGTAGCTTTGTAATTTTTTTGAAATAGGACATGATTCCTACTGCTTTCTCAATATTGATTTGATTATGTTTTTTGTTATTCCATATGAATTGTAGATTTTATTTCTATTAGTATAAAAATTACCATTGGGGTTTTGGCAGTGGTTTTACAAACACAGAAAGCACAGACAACAAAAATCAGAAATAAAAAAATTGGGATTACTTTGAACTAATAAGTAATTGTACAGTGAAAGAAACAATAAAAAATACTACATATTGGAAGAAAATGTTTTCAATCCATATATCTGATAAGATATTAATATTCAAAATATGTAAGTACTCATACAAGTTAGTTGCAAAAAAAAAAACCTAATAAACTAACTTGAAAATGTGCAGAGGATTTAAATAGATATTTCTTCAAAGAAAACATTCAAAATTCAAGAAAGATTTGAAAAATTCTCAGTCACTGATCAGTGAACCACAAATGAAAACCACATAAGTTATCATCTCGCCCATGTTAGGATGATTGGTATAAATAACAAAGGACAACAATGTTGATAATAATGTGCAAAAATTTCAGTGTTTACTAAAGACAGGAATGCAAAGTGGTTCAGTTGCTGTGAAGAACAGTATGGCATTTCCTCAAAAAATTAAGAACTAAAATTACCAAATGATACAACAATTAATCTACTGGACATATATCCAAAAGAATTGAAATCACACTCCTATGTTTATAACAGCACTTATCACAATACCCAGGATGTGGAAATAACCTAAATGTCCATTGTGGTGGGTAATGTAAACCTCTAAATTACATACAGCATTGTAAACAAATGTTATCTGAAAAAAGAAAAGAAGAATGAATTGGGAAATGTAGTGATTAAATCCAATGGAATATTATTTAACTGTTGAAAAGAAAGAAGATCTACAATACACAACATACAATATACAACAATAAAGTGAAACTGGATGAATTATACTAAGTGCAGTAAGCCCATTCCAGAAAGACAAACATGGTATGATTCTATTTACATGAGGTATATAAGACAGTCAAATTCTCAGAATCAAAGAGTAGAATGCTGTTTCCAGGGCCTGCAGTGAGGGGAAGGTAGAGAGTTGCTATTTAATGAATAATCTCTGGAGATATGCTCCATAGCATTGCACGTAAAGTCAACAATGACATATTGTGTACTGTGGTATATATTAAGAGAAAAAGGTGTCACATTAAGTTTTATGATCACAGCAAAATAAATTGAAAAAAAAAAAAAAACAACAACAGTTTTCTCTGACTTTGGCACAAGTGAGAAATATTCAAAGTACAAAAAGAATTCAATGTGCTGATTGGAAGATGGAGAAACCACGTGACCAGGGATAGTTTTCAGTAGTTGAAATGGTTTTAGTAGTTGAAAGCAGCACCCAGCTGATGCTAAAAAGGGTCTCTATCTCCTACCAAAAGGAAATGAACTCTGCCAACAAACAATGAACTTGAAAGAGGACTCCAAGAGCCTCAGTCTAGCCCAGTGACAGCCTGAGCAAAGAACCCAGTCACACCATAAATGAACTTCTCACCTATAACTTGTAAACTTATAAATAGGGATTTATGAGCAAACTCATAGGATTGTAGTGATTTATTACAGGGCAACAAAAAACTAGTACAGGATTATAGTTAAAATTTAGTCCTTTGCTTTCATCAATGATTATCCTCAAAGGAAATGTTTTATCATTTTTTGAATGTCAGTTTCCATACATCTTGCTTATAGTACTACTTCTGAATATTATAAATCAAAGGAAAAGAAAAATAATCAGTGATGAGTAAAAATACCAAGAACTAGCAGAACCTCTGGCAAACAACTAACTGGACAGCCACACGTGAAAGAATGAATCTAGATCTTTATTGCACACCATATACAGAAATAAACACAAAATTGAATAAAGATTTGGATATAAATCCTAAAACCATAAAATACACTAATGCAGTGCTAAGATGGAAACAAATAGCTCTATTCGTCAATATGAAGAAACAAAAACTCAAATATTAATAGTCTACATTCTATCTTGAGGAGCTAGAAGATCAAGTGAAAGCAAAAGTCACTGTAAGGGAAGAAATGAAATTAGGACAGGGATAAAAGAGTACAGAAGATCAATGAAATCAGAATCTGTCTCTTTGAAAGGATAAACAAAATGGACAAGCCTCAAACTAACTGAATATGTATCACAAAGAAAAAAAAAAGCTCTAATAAACAGAATCAAAATGAATGAGAAATTTCAACAGACATCACAGAAATACAATCATTAGAGACTATGTGAACATATTTACGTCAATAAATTGGTTAACCTATTTTGGGTCTAGAAATAAAATGTTCAAAAATACTTATATGGACAATTACTTGCAACAAAAGCATAAACAAAATGCAGTAGAAGAAAAGTCTAACAAATGCTGTTAGGAAACCTGGACAGCCACATGCAAAAGAATGAAGCTAGACCTTTATTGCACACCTTATACAAAAATGAACACAAAAATGAACTTGGATATAAGACCTGAAACCATCAGATACATGAAACAAAGACACTCCTGCACTCCAGAGCATTGACTTCAGCAATGTGTTTGGGGACTTGACTTCAATGACAAGAGAAAAATGTTAAACAAATGGTACTACATGGAACTAAAAAATTTCTTCACAGTGAAAGAAACTATCATTCAATCAAAAAGACAGTGAATGAGAAATAATATTTACACAACATACAAGGAACTCATATCCAAGATTTACCAAGAACTCATATACCACTCAATGTCAAGGAAGCAAATAAATCAATCAAAAATGGGCAGAGCTCAACAGATACTTCTCTAAAATAAGACATAGAGATGGCTAAAGGGCACATGAAAAAATATTCACCATCACTTGTCAGGGAAATGCAAATAAAAACCACAATTAGCTATTACCTCACCCCCTGAGAATGACCCATATCAAAAATACTAGAAACACATGTAAGTAAAGGTGCAGAATATAGCAGGTTCAGTCTCTCTCTATGGAAAATAGTATGGAGGTTTCTCAAAATATTGAAAATAGTGCTACCCATGACTCAGCAGCTTCACTCCTAGGTAGCTATCTGAGAACAATACACTAACTGGGAGGAATATAAGTATGCTTATGTCTATAGTAGCACTGCTTACGCTTTCTTCCTTTCTCAGCTCACCTTCCCCACTGAAAATTATTAGTCCAAAAAAGACAAATACCATATGATTTCTCCCATATGTGGACTACAAAGAAACAAAGCAAATGAATAATCAAGACAAAAGCAAACCCTTAGATTCTGACAATGTAATTTAGATTTTAAAATGCATTTCAAAGCATTTCAAGCATTTAAAACATTTCAAAATACTTAAAATAGTGAGGAAAATGAAAAATGAAGAAATGAAAAGTAATAAAAATGGCTTTTATTGGAAAGTCAGAACCCATGTAGTAGCATTCTCCCTTATCATCCACATTTAAGTCTCCCCTCCTCCCCGCAAATACCCTTCTGTTGAGGAAGAATGTATTATCATAGAAGTACTAACATCACAGAAGTCATGTGCCCCCTAGAGAACTTGATAGCAGATGTGAATCCTTTGTCTGAAAATGTATCCAAATACTCAGACACATAATTTTGCATACAAATGACTCCCTTTGCCAGTCTGAATCTCCCCTGGGCTCCCTACATGGTAGGACTGTCATTAGAATCTATGGAATTGCCAGTGAAAAGCAAAACTTTGGACATTCACAAAAACAACGATCAATGCAAGTTCACAAACCTACTTATTTTCCAATTGAAGACATAATCAGAAGGAAGCACCTGCCTATGCCAAATGTGTCATAGATTAAACAACTACCCTTAGAATGCCAGCTGTGACACCACTGTCATAGGAGGGCACCATAAATATTCACTAATGATGATTAATGAAGACTTGTTCCCCAAGGAAGTGGTGTTTAGACTTCGCTTTGTAGGCTCTGGACAAGTCTAGTAGGAAGAAATCATATTATCTCTAATTGACTCATCATTTCTGACTTCCTCATAGGCTTTTTAAAATGTAAACTAACCCTTAACACATTAATCAAGTTTGAGACACTCATCTTCATGAAAACTTGTTTCTTTAAACTTTGGAAAATTATTTAAAGTATTGAGATGCTTTGGTAATAATCATTTGCATTCATTAGATTCACATTTTCTTGAATGTTTATAATATGTCTCACATTATAGCTCTATATGCTTATAATAATTCTGTAAATAATGTAGTGAAGGTCTATTTATCTCTTGCTAGAAAAAGAAAATGCACAGAGATATCAAATGACCTGCTCAAGGCCAAACAACTAAGTATAAAGTTTACCTGAGACAATTATCTAGATTTCTCCTTTCTCTAAGACATCAAATGTATACTTTAAAAAGACATAGTGAGATACATTAGATTAGAAAATTCTATTAGAAAATAGAAATATCTATTAGAAAGTTCTATTAGAAAATATCCACTCTAATAAAAGCAAGTTGACATATTATTTATGTTGTATTTTCCCAACCAACTTGATGAATGTCATCATTAAGATAAAAAAACACATCATTAAGAAATACAATATCAGCATAAACTTAGCTTCCTGAGTTTGTTTCCTGTACATGTTATGTGACTATAATGGAAAAGAGAAATAAATAACAATTTCAGAAATATGTATTGTGTTTGCTCTCAGTGAAGTCTATTTTAAGTTCATGGAAACGTATCCAGTAATTCTCAATCCCTGTAGAAGCCTTTATAGTTATTATAAATTACATTTAGGTCTCTGCGAGACTTTTCTATTGCAATCAGTACTGATCAGTTATGTAACAGAAAATTCCATTCTATAAACTGTATTTACTTCCTATAAGCAGGCTTCCTCAAGGAGAAAATAAGCTACTATGAGAAGCACAGATTCAGAATTCAGATATTTATAAAAAATAGGACTCCCTTTATTTTTCTTTTAACTTTATAGATCCATTGAAGCAGAACTATGACAATAGTTGAAGGCCAGAAATTCTTTGTACTGCATTTAAGTGTTGTTTTCTTTTCTTTTTTTTTTCTTTTTTCAGTTGAGGCAACATTGATTTACAATATTGTATATGATTCAGAGGGACAGAATCACTCTTCAAATATAGTTACCATACCACATCCACCACCAAAGCACGTTCACCATAGATAATCCATTGGGCTCCCTCCATGACCCATCCCTACCTGCACCCCCATCCCATAACCTCAGCTCTATACTCTGATTTCTAGGGTTTGTTATTTATTTGATTCTGTCTGACTCTTTGTTTACATTCTCAGTATTCCACAGTATAAATGAAACCATTTGTTTGTTTTACTTTTTCTTAGTACTATGCCTTCCAGTTCAACCACATTGTCATATATGGCAAGAGTTCAATTTTTATAGGTAAGTAGTATCCCATTATGTGTGTGTTTATATATACATACACCATATGTTTTTAAGCAATTCACGCATCCTTGGACACTTAGGTTGTTTACACAGGTTGGCTATTATAAATAGTACTACAATGGACATGATAGTGTTTATGTCCCTTAATATTAGTGTTTCTGTATTCTTCAGATAGATACCTGCAAGTGGAATTGCTAATCTATAGATAAATGTATTTTGAGTATTTTGAGAAACATCCATATTGTTTTCCACAGATGCTGGAACAGTCTATATTCCCACAAACAGTATATGGATTTTCCTTTTTCTTCACACTGTTGCCACTTTTTGTTGTTTCTTTCTCTTTTCATATGAGCTGTTCTCATAGGTGAGATGGTATTTAATTGTGACTTTGATTTACATTTCCCTGATGTTGTGTTGATTTTTTTTCATGTAGCTGTTGGTCATTTGTGTGTGTTCTTTGAAAAGTGTCTGTTGAACTCTTCTGCCCATTATTTTGATTGAGTTTTCTTCTTGAGTTGTCTGATGCCATAAAAATCCTGTATGCCATCCTCGTATAAGATGTTTGATGTGAAAACATCATCTCTCATTCAGTAGATTGTCTTCTTCTGATAGTTTCTTGTCTCCATAAAGGACTAGGACAGGCATCTCCCCACATGTCTCTTACCCATGTATGTTTTCCAAGTGTCTCTACATGTAATCTGTCTTCTGCATGTCTATTTTTATATCTCTATCCCAGCAATACCAGGGTGCAGACTGGTTTGCAGAAGCAAGCTTATACAAGTCCACATATGTTCAGTTATATGCTAAGCATGACCACTTAAATCCATGCCCAGTTTCGTTTTGTTTGTTTTCAGATTTCACATCTCTTTAATATCTAGATAATACTATCTAGATTAATTCTTCAGATTAGCTACCTGATATACTGACTTCATAAATTTCAAATCAATTAATTCTTCAATTGTATTTTAATTTTAATTACGGTTTTGAAATTTCTAGAAATTTTTTATGGTTTTCCTTTTCAAATAAAGACCTGTTGTCTTTGCTAGCTAGCATTTTCATTGCTCTTATTTTGTGCACACTATTTAGTTGTTTTAAAATGTAAAATGTACTTAATTAATATTTTATTCTTTATGATAACTAGTCATCCTAGTTTTCAAATATTGTACTAATTTTAGCAGTTTTTAGTTTTGAATTTACTTTTCTTAAAATTTTCACAATCCTGCCCAGTTGGGACAATTTGTTATCTTAATCTCTCATGCACTAACAAACCCCATTATGCTATTTATTGTTTCTACTGCTTTTCCATTTTGATGACTTGCTTTCTAACTGAAAAAAATATTATGCTTATGTTGTCATAATCATTGAGATTTTACCTGTGAGCTTCTATGAGTCTGATTTGAGAGAGAGAGTGCATAAAGGAGTTTTCTTTAGTCATCTGGGCATGTCACCAATCTTTGTCCACTTAATTTTTTAAAACAGTTGGTTTGAAATATTTTCAACTCCTGAAAAAGGTTGTAATAATAACATTAGGAACGCAAATATACTCACTATCCAAGCCACCAAATCTTAACACTATCTCACATTTGATTTACTATAATGATAGGTTGTGTTAACTAGAAATAACATTTTAATGATAGATAAATTGAAGATTCAAGCTCAGGAAGCAGCTTGACAGATTTTACTCTGTGAGTATGGATTTAGCAAACACAAGTTTGAATTTAGTTTACATAGGTAGGAACAGCAAATCACTGACATTAAGAATGTAACTATTCTTTATGGAATGGGCTTCTAGTTTCAAGTTGTCCTGATCTAAAGATACCTTGGTAGTAGAGAAAAGCAATGCAAGACTTAATACCTTCTTTTCTAAGAATGTATTGCAGAGATATAAAGGCTGGGTGCCCATTGTTAAATCTTCTTTAACTCCTTGATCATCAGTGGGTATGAAAAGACTGACTTTAAATTTAGCAGTAGAATTCCTATGTAGGTCATAAGATAGGACCTGTTCTCATTTTAAGTCTATGAAGATGGCTTTGCTCACTTGCCAGCCAGACAGAAAATTTTTCATTATGTTCACAATTGCCTCCATTATGTTCCTGGGCAAAGAACCAAAAACCGTCATCAGCTCAGAATCTCGCTCACCATTTCTGTGTCCAGCCACCTGCAGCCACTAATGTAAACAAAAGAACCTTTGGTGAAGAAAAAAAATTATAATCTGTCTAACAGGGTAGAGGGAGAATTAATAAGGTAGTGGGAATAGGTCCAGTTACCTATGATGGCGTGAGGGGATGATGCAGCTACAGGATTCAAGAGGGTGCAATCAAGGCCTGCTGCTGCTGAGGTGGGTAGGAGGCCAGCTTTTCCTGCTCTGGCAGGGGGTTAGGACCTGAAGGCCCATCTCCCAGCAGGCATCTGGCCTCTTTAGCAGCTCTGATGTAATATAGAAAGGGAGACTGCATACCCGCTCCCTATTAAAGGATTTCAGTTGCTGTTCAGTTTTACTACCTTGCCAGCAGCCCTTTCACTCAAGACCTCAGGGGATGGAGTTTGACTCCCATCACTGTTTTCACCCAGCCAAAAGCTCAGGAATACAAGACCTAAATTGTTTCGATCCACAGCAACAGTGTTGTTCCTTAATTATTAAACAATTCAGCATATTATTCAAGAAAACAAGGACTTTTCACAATTCATTATCAAATGCAGAAAATCTATCATTGGTATACTTAATATTAACTTAAATTTTTTGAAATTACTTATTTTGTTCTTTAGATCACAACCTCAGTAAGTGTTTTGGGGGTTACCTCACCCTCTCTCCTCCCTCTGGTGCCCCTTTCATTCTCTCAAACCCCACTCTGTTGTTTACTAGTTGTGCTAAGTCCATTAGTCTCTTTCATTCTTGTGGCAGTGTCCTTTCATTGGCTGAGGGACTGTGTTGTTGGAACCAGGTGAACCTTGCTGATAGGTTTTCAGTCTTAAGTTTGCACTAGGCGGCCAGTCTGTATTTATTTGTGATCTGTCCATGTTTTCTTGCTGCGGGTCATCTTCTCCAATCCCATCTCTGCTGCTTATGGCTCTGGTGTCAGATTTAGGGGGTCTTGCCCCCAGCCAGTGTTGGTCAAGAAGTTTCCTGTGAATACAGGCATCTGTGAATAACCTTTGTAGATCATCTCCTCTGCCTCAGTTTGCAGTTTTGATGTGGGGACGATTACCCCGTCTTTGGTCTTCCTCTCCTCTCTCATAGTGTGGGATGGGGGCGGCGTTGCTCTCCGAAATGAGGTCCCGGGTCTTCCCGGGCTGGTGAGCGCATAGGTGAGCATCGTGACATTGTGTCTCTACAATTATTTCTCTTGTCTCACATGCACTGGTTCTCTCGGCTGTCCATCTTCTGTGTCCAGCTCAGGTTTGTGGATTTTTGCATGATCCCTCACCCGTTCTGTGATGGGGTTTGTGTTGCTCATGTTCTTGCTTCTCTTGAAGTTTAGCTGGAGTGAGAGTGAAATGGAAGGGGCTCCTCTTAATCCACTCCTTCCCCAGCCCACCTGTCTGCATGCCAGTACCTCCCTGTGCATGGAGGCAGGGCTCAGATGGCTGAGCCTGCACCCTTCCATTCTCCCCTTGGGCTAGAAGCAGGGGGGCCACATGGCTCTTCTGATCCAGGCTGCAGATGGCTGCCCTGTGCAGCAGCCATCCGCTGGTGGGTGGGGCCCCCAAAACCCTCACTCTGTCCCCCCTCCAGGGCTCACCTGACTCAGGGGGCTTACCTAGGATCCTTCACCTCCTTTGCTCCCCACTGACAAGGGTGCTCAGATGGCTAGGGACCTAATATTAACAATATTAAAAGAATAATCCATATTCACATTTTTCCAGTCAATTTGCATTTCCCTGATTGCTAGTGATGTTGAGCATTTTTTCATGTGCTTGTTGGCCAATTGTATTTCCTCTTTGGAGAAGTGTCTTTGTAGTTCTCTCCATTTTTGATTGGGCTTCTTGTTTTGTTTTTGCTACATTGTTTGAGTTCCTTGTGGATCTTTGTTATCAAACCCCTCTCACTTTTGTGAAGGGCAAAAATTTTCTCGCATTTGGTTGAGTTTCCTTTCGTTTGTCTCTTGTCTCTTGCTGTACAGAAGTTTTTTAGTTTGATGTAGTCACAGCTGTTTATGTTTTCCTTCATTTTTTGCCCTCACACCATGTACAAAAACCAACTCAAAATGGATAAAAGACCTGGGTGTAAGACCTGAAACCATAAAATACATAGAGGAAAACTTGGGCAAAATCTTCCATGAATTACACTTCAGAAATTCGTTTCTGAACACATCTACAGAGAGCACTTGCTTTCATCTGGTTTTCTGATCCTGTGTAGCTGGAGACTTTTGAGGTGTCTCTAGACATGTTTTTGTAAACTTACATGTTTAGAAGCACATCTTTCATAATATATGTTTCATTTAAATGTTCTTCATGTAACATTTTCAGCATCTGCCATGTTGTTTTCCCATTTTCTTACACTCATGCCATGCCCTGCCTCTCATTTTGCTCTCTTGAGGTTTAGATTACTGCATGTCACCGAGGTGTCTAGTGCACAGAAGCTCAAAGTACCAAGTGTTCTTCGTGTATGGTTCCCTGTGATTCCTCAAGACTCCTATTGATTCCTGAACTGTTCATGACTCCTCTTGCTGAAGGTAACTCAATTCTTCATGTACATCTGACCCAGCCTTTAAAAAATTCAGGTTCAGGTTTGACTTCCTTTATAAAAAGATTTCTTTTCTCAATTGATTAGTATGATCTGCAAAAAGGGAAATATTAAATAGGACCCTATCTGAATACCTTTTCTATGCTAGGATCTAAGTTCTCTAATTTGAGGCTATGTAGAGAGTAATACTTGAAATTCCAGAAATGCCACTTTTGCTTCTGCAGCAGTTAGCCATGGCCACAATAAGCCTGAATTACAAACCACTTCACAATTTAATGGCTCAAGATGAAAACTGCTAATTTTCTCACTGGTTTGTGAGTCATAAATGTCGGCTGGGATCAGCTGGACTCACTCATGCCTTGGAGGTCAGATGTGGGTTCTGGGCCATGACTTTGGCCAGGTTGGTGCCAAGCCTGGGACCTTGGTTGGGAGAACTGGGAGACTTGGTCACATGATCCTTAAGGTCTCATCATTTAGCAAGTTAGCCTGGTAGAGGCAAAGGTTCAGGTGAAAAAGGATGCAAGCAAGTGCTGGAACTGGCACAGCATGGTTTCTCATGATTTCATGATTTTTCTTTCAGCAAAAGTGAGTTACAAGCCCAGTCAAGAGTTAAGGGGTAGGTAGGACAGTACATCTCATCTCTTGATTGGCATGGCTGTTCTCACTCTATAAAGGTTTGGGTACAAGGAAGAATAATGTATTTTGGCCATTTTGTTATCAACCTATCACCATGATTTGATTTGATATTTTGAAGTTATAGTTATAATTTCTTGGGAAGTCAAAAGTCATTCTTAGAATGAATGGTAATTCTTTACAGGACGTATAAGACTTTAGTTAAGAAGGAATGTTTATATCCTCCTCTAAGTTTCTAAGTTACATTGAAAATGTGGCTGAAATTGTGAAAGACTTCATTTTCAGGGATCATTTCTATAGTTTGAAAATGTGGGTAAATAAGGCAAATACTTATTACTTAAGGTATAATTTTCAGGTTTCCAATTTTTCTCCCAGATTATCTCTGTTAATATACATATGCAGTATAGATTATAGCTTTAAGTTGTGATAAAGACATATTATTGTGACTAAAATTTGAGCTTTGAAATGAAAACACAAATATTTGAATTCTCATTTTGCTTCTTGTGGGATGTTACACAGTGAAAAGATTTATGTTACTGCATAAATGTGTAATCTGTAAGCTCCAGTTTTCTTAACCTATACAATTGAGGCAATAATTGAACCAACCTCTTAGAGTTGTTTTGGGACTTCAATAAGATGGCAAATACACAGTATCTGGTATACATAGCACTCAACAATAATGTATCATTAATATTATCATTAACATTATGTAGCTCAAGAGTAACAGTTTGACTTCCAGTGAATCTAAAATCTGTGTAATTGCAAGTAAAAAATTTAGGACTTTACACTGAATTTACATATTTAGCAACATTGACTCCTTTAATAATAGAAGAAAATCTATGAGGAAAGAGAGCCATTATTTTGGAAAATAAGAGGCAGATGAAATTTATCTTTTTCTTTCTGACTTATTTCAACTAGTATAATTCCTTTTAGATGCACCCCTGTTGCTGTGAATGACATGTTTATCTGTTTTTGATTGGTGAATAATATTCCTTTGTGTAAATATACCACAATTTGTTGCTCTATTCATCTCTTTTGGGGGCATTTGGGTTGTTTCCATAATCTGGATACTGTAAGTAGTGCTGTAGTAAACAGGAGTGCAGGTTTCCTTCTGAATTATAAAGATGGTCTCACTGATATGTGGAATATAGAGAAAACAAACAAAAGGACAAGGAAAAGTTAAAACTAACAAACTGATAGCATAACTAAAGCATACAGCAAGGGATAAGGATGTAGGGAGGGCAAAATCCACAGAGGGGTGAGCAACAGAGATCATTAAGATGGTTCACAGTGATAAAGTGGTTGGAGAACTTTGGGATATACACACCATTGTAAGAAAAAATATATATATCCAACAAAAAATTTTAAAAGGCATATAGAAAAGTAAAAGGAAAGTTTCTTGACATTGTTAAGCCCTTAGCCCAGTCAAGTTGAGCAATAAAATTTACCATCATCTCATGTAAATATTTGTATTTGTGTGACTAGATAGTTTCACTTAGCGTAATGGCTTCCAGTTTCATTCATTCTAGACATATTTCTTGGATAGGACCCCAAAAGCACACTTAGCAAAAAGCAAAAATAAATTATTTGGGTACATCAAATTTAAAAGCTTCACAATAGAAAGGAAAGAATCAAAGAGTGAAGAGTAAATTTGTGGGATCAAAGAATTTATTAGCAAGACATTTGCCTAGTGAGGAGTTAATACCCTAAAAATAGCAAAAAAAAAAAAAAAAGACCAGTATCTGCTTTAAAAGTTGTCTAAAGTCTTACAAGCAGTATACAAAGTATACAAAAAGTTATCAGAATAATTATCAGGAGGATGTAAAATAAAATAAAAATGAAATAGCAATCAGTATTTTATTAGAATGGCCATAATAAAAAACAGCAGAAGATAACAGGTGTTGGGAAAATTAGAACCCTCACTCTCTGTTGGTGGCATTACAAAATTGTGCAGTCACTATGGATAACATTATAAAGGTCCCACAAAAAAATTAAAAATAGAACTACCATATGATCTATCAATCTGGGTATGTATCCAAAAGAATTGAATGCAGGATCTTGAAAGGACATTTTTGCTCCCATATTTATTGCAACATTACTCACAACAGTCAAAATGTAGAAACCACCTAAATGCCCACTGATGATGAACAGAGAAAAATTATATTTTTTATGCAATATGTTCTAACATGCATGAACCTAGAGGACATTGTGCTAAATGAAATTATCTAGTCATTGAAAGAAAAATACTGAACCTCATGATGATGAAATGATATTATGGTAAATTTTATGGTCAACCTGAATGGAGTAAGGGATTCCCAGATAACTAGTGATAGATGATCTCTCTCTCTCTCTCTCTCTCTCTCTCTCTCTCTCTCTCTCTCTCTCTTTCTCTCTGTGTGTGTGTGTGTGTGTAAAGGTATTTCTGAAAGAGATTAGTTTTTGATTAGTTTTTGATTTAGTAGACTGAATGAAAAGAATTCACCTTCTGCAGTAGGTATAGGGAATCATTCAATCCTTGGAAGGTGTGCTAGAACAAATGGGGGAAACGGGGAAATTGCGGTCACTTCTTAAGCTGGGATATCTGCCTTTTCCCACCCTAGGTCATTGGTTTTGGGTTCCCAGCCCTTCTGTCTCTAGGACTACACTGTTGGCTTCCTCAGGCCTCAGTTCTCAGGCCTTCCACTTAGACTGAATTATATCACCAGCTTTCCTGGTTCTACTGCCAGCAGACAGCTAATTGTGTTATTTTTCAATCTCCATAATTGTGTGAGCCAATTCCTATAATAAATTGCCATATATATGCACACACATACACTCACTCACATACATAAATACATACATATATATATATATATAGAGAGAGAGAGAGAGAGAGATTGATTCCTTTTCTGTTTCTTTCAAGAAACCTGAATAAAACATATGAGTGTTTAAAACAGCAGAGTAAAATAGTGGTGACTTGTTTAGAAAGGAAATGGGAAGCTGCTATTCAATGGATGTAAAGCTTCAGTTCTGTAGAATGGGGAGTCTAGAGAGCTAGTGGAAAATATTGTCCCTTTTATTAACAACACTCTATTGGACACTTAAAAATCTATTGAAAGGGTAGATATCATGTTCAATGTCCATACTATAATAAAAAGCAATAACTAATTTAAGTACCAGGAAAAGCTAAGGTATGTAATAGAAGTACAGAAGACCTGGAAGTAGGTTGTTAGGAATCAGGCTCCTCTGAAAGTGGGAGCCCACATAGGACAAGTTGGTTGATAGTCTATAAGAAGCAGAGAGAAACACAAGACAGGGATTGTCCTGGCCTGGATGAGAATGGGTCAAAACTGGAAAGCGAGGAAGAGGCACCAAACCAGATAGCAAGGCCATACAAAAATCAGTAAAAGCAGGAGACAGGAAACATGTCAGATTATATTACATATAGGAATGTGGGAGAATGTTCTGTTTCTAAGACTTTCAAGATTATGTCTCAAAGACACAGGGATTGATAAGTTCTCTGAAGGCTGATCGATCTCTGCTTGCTCTTGGCATCTGTCCTTACTAACTGTAGGAGATTAAGCAAATGGTTGTGCTCTTTGTACACGAGATAGAGAGATGAAATCATATCCTGAACACTTAGAACAGCATCTAGAACATAGCAGAAAACAGTAAACAGCATGTACTTTCAGTCATTAATATTTATTTAAACTTAATTGGGCTTTATAATAAAGGATCTGTGAATATAGTTAGAATTTAAAGGTCAGTTTTCTCATCTGTAAACATGTAAACAGTGATCATATTTATATTTATTTTTGGATAATGAAAGTATTAAATGAACTAATGTGTATAATGTTCATATCACCAAATAACGATAAATGCAATATTGATTTCAGTAACATTACTATTATCTAAATGATTATGAATCATGTATTGAGGTATTTACTTTTTGTCACCCTTTCAGTTGTATTTCAGCTAACTTTCAGCCACTATAGGGTGCTCTCTTTGCCACCATGTTATCTCCTTTTTGTAGTTTCCCTGGTAGCCAAGTAATCCAAGTTCCTTCTAGAAAATATATTTTGAAAAAATTTCTTTTAGTGCCATACATGGATTTGATAGAGGGAGCTTGTTGTTATATAAAATTTGTGATTGTAATGCATTAAAACTGAAATGTAAACATAGAAAGAAACACACTTAAAAAAGAAATTTTACCATTTGACTAACTCTGATTTTTTGGTATAATATGTACAGGAATATTATTTATGTACTTTTTAAAAAATTTATTTTGTTCTTTAGATCACAACCTCTGTAAGTGTTTTTTTTGGGGGGGGGGATACCTCCCCCTCCCTCCTCTGTCTGGTGCTCTTTCCATTCTCTTAAACCCCTCTCTTTGTTATTTACTACTTGTGCTAAGTCCATTAGTCTCTTTCCTATGGCAGTATCATTTCACTGGGTGAAGGACTGTGTTGTTGGAATCAGGTGAGCCTTGCTGGTAGGTTTTCAGTCTTAAGTTTGCCTTGGGTACCAGTTTATACTCATTTGTGATCCATCCATGTTTTCTTGCTGCAGGTTGTCTTCTTCAATCCCATCTCCATTGCTTTGCTGCTTTTCCTTATGGTTCTGATGTCAGATTTTGGGGGCCTCACCCCCCAGCCAGTGCTGGTCAAGAAGTTTCTCTGTGAATACAGGCATCTGTGAATGGCCTTTGAAGATCATCTCCTCTGCCTCAGTTTGCAGTTTTGATGTGTGGCCCATTACCCCATCTTTGGTCATCCTCTCCTCTCCTGTAGTGTGGGGAGGGTGTGCTGTTCTCCTAGAAGGCATCTCCAAAAAGTCCCAGGTCTTTTTGGCCCAGTGAGCGCATAAGTATGCATGGTGACATTGTGTCTCTGCCGTTGTTTCTCTTGTCTTGCATGCACTGGTTCTCTTGGTTGTCCATCTGCTGTGTCCATCTCAGGCTTGTGGGTTGGATTTTTGCATGGTCCCTCACCCGTTCTATGTTGAGGTTTGTGTTGTGCATGTTCTTGATCCTCTGAAGTTCAGTTGGGGTCAGAGTGAAATGGAAGGTGCTTCCCCCCCCCCCGTACCTTCCTATGTGGGGGCAGGCCTGGAGGGCTATGTACTTATTTATTTATGTATTTATGTGAGTTTGAGAAGTGCCTGAAGATTTTTCCTAAGGCAATGGCCATATGTAGTATAACCAGCCAACCGTAATGCACAGACAGGCCAATCTGGTTCTAACAGACACCTCAGTCTGACAAGGACATGGGATTGGGAGGCAGGTGAAACCTCCAAACCCCCAGGAATCTTCATGCTCGTTCTCTAGTGTTTTCTTCAGTCCTCTCTTTGCTGTCTCAGCTCTCTCCTATCCCTTGCTCTCTTACACTGGGGTGACCCCACACTTTCATCCTCCCAGCCCCAGGTGTGCCCACTCATGTGTGTGTACACCCATAGGGCCAGGCATGTACAATCATGGGGAAGGCGCAATACCATAGAAGCTGGTCATAGAGGCTAATGGTGGAAAAGGCCTGACCAACTAATTTACCTTACACTGAAGCATGCCAGTATTTCTTTATTCTAAATATCACTTCTAATGCCCACATAGAGTATTGTGTTTTCTGTTGACAGGTAAAAAATCTTTTCTTTATACCTTTAGTTATGCTTTGTGATTTTTGTTGTAAATTGGACAATTTGTATAGAAGCAAACAGAACCCTAGCAGAGAATACTTGTTTTGTTTTGTTGAGGCCCTTGGAGTGAGAGGCTGAGACCATCAGACAAATTTGGTTTGGGTTTTCCTGTAGTTATAGTGTCCACAGGATGGAGGAACAGAGTAGTCCTTGACTTGTGTGATTGAGCTTCTGCTGAGTTGGGCCCCGTTCAGATGATTGTTTGGAAGGCTTTCTCTGCATTCTGTTTTTTAAATGTTATTTTCTGCATACAATCTTGGTCCTATTTGTATATTTATGACCCATCATTTTCCCCCTCTCCCCTTGCTTCCTCCTGTGGCTCTCACCTCCCTTTCCCTGCAAATCTTTGATTGGTGTTTGGCCCAACATTCTCTTTCTTTTCTGCCTCCCTCCCCTTATTTTGCTGCTTAGATTTCCAGGGGTGGCTTTATTGTGGGTAACCAATATGAGCATCTCTGACAACCTCTTGTCATTGGGTGTGTGGAGCTTCTTTCCTGGGTCCTTAGTTGTGGCACTTCCTTTGACGGAGGTGATTGTCTCCTTTTCTCCAGTTTTTTTACATTCTTGTCCCTCCTCATCTCCTACTTGCCCTGGCAACCAAGTGCTTTGCATTTGTGAGGGTCTTGAATGGAGAGGGTCTCCTCACCTCCCTCAACAACTGACACCTTTGCATAGGTGCCTGAATCCAGAAATTGAGGCTTTCTACCTTCTGACTGGTGGCAGGATGTTTTGCTCAATCCATGCCTCACAAGTAGTCACCTTGGAATGGGGGTATTTCTTATATCTGTAGACTTTGCTTTTTGTGCATAAGAGGTGTGGGAAATTAATAAGATTTCATATGCCCAGTCAGGAAATCTCTGTCTGGTAACCAATCCTCATCATCAGTTATAATCATCAAGCTCACCAGTCTGCCTAGGCCAAGAGAGAGGGGTCAGGAGGCAGTTAAGTCCTTCAGTCTGCAGGAACTTCATACTTCTTCTCTGGGCTCGGTCTCTTGTGTTCTCTCATAATCATGCATGCCTTTGTCCCCTCTTTCCTAGGTCCAGGTGTGCATATGACACATGCACACACCCACTAGACTGCACAAACATGGGGAGGGCACAATACCCCAGGTGTTGGTTACTAGGTGATAGAGGAAAAAGCCTGACTAACTCATTTACCATATACTCTTCTTCCTCCTGTTCCACTCTCTGTTTTCATGAATATGCAGCAGATGCTGTTGGAAAAGAGTCTGTTAGGTTTACTTTGTTTCAGGGACACTCAGGTGTGTTTAATTGTCACATTTCCCCCACACCTGGCTTCTAAATTTCATCTGCTTTTTCCTTACTGACTTGTAAGTGGTTATGTGCTATCCTCCACTGTGCTATGGAAAGTGTATCTATTCTTGGTTCTCTCACAGGGTTTGCTGCCCTAAGAATCAGTTCACTTGTTTACATTGCAACTTTAGGGTCTCTGACAGAATCAAAGGAAGTTATGATTTAGAGAGAGACCTCTTATTGCAGTTTTGATCTCCTAAGTAGATATAGCTGTTGTCCTGCAACCATCATGTTTGTGTATGTATCCTAATCTGGGTAGGTTCTTTGTTGGTTCTAGCAGCTTCACAGACATACCAGGTGGGACAGAGCAGGGCTGGGGAGGGGAGGAAAGGTGGGAGGAGCTGAGAGACCCCACCCTTGAAGAATGAATCTTCAAGCTCTTTCTCTTGTCTCCTGAACACCCACACTCTCTTTTTCTCCCTCCCTCCCTCCTTCCCTCCCTCCCTCTCCTCTCCCTCCCTCCTTCCCTCTTCCTCTCTCTCTCTACCCCCTTCCTTCCTCCCTCCCCCCTCCATCCATGCTCTCTCTCCCTGTGCTCTCTCACTCTGGGGTGATGCAACCCTTATCCTCTTTATCCTTGTCTCCTGACACAGTACTACAGGTACTTGTCATAGAGGCTAATGGAGGAAAGCACCTGACCAACTAATTTACCCAACAGACATCCATATTATTTTTGGAGACTGGTTTTCTGTATTTTGTCTTAATTTTCTTGCTACTATGTATGAATCTATGAGGATCATCTATGTACATTCTTTTTTACTGTTTTGCTAGTTATTTTTCTAAGTATAAATCTTCAAGTTGGAATTGCTGTGAGCATCATTAAGTTTCTGGAAACATTGCCTCATTGCAGTTTAAGGTGGTTGCATTTTTACCCACATGGGCAGTGTCTGGGAGAAAAGTGTTCTTGAAAATTTTCTAACACCACTTATTATCACTAAAAATATTTGTCAGCATGACAGGTAATAATGATAAAAATCAAACTGCTAAAATTTGAACTTCTTTGACTTCTTAGTCTTCTCTGACTATTTAACCAAACTTACTCATAAGTTTTCTTTCTGTGCTTTCTATTGCTCAATTTATCATTACTGTATGCTTCCTTGTTGATTTGTTACTAATAAGTAGTAATTATAGTACAGACTGTCATGCATTTCACTGTGAGGGATAAACCAACCTGTCCATGACACCAAATACAGTGCAGGCATCAGGCTCCAATCTGTGTAGGTAGTTTATTAGTTCTGGTAATTACACTGGCATACTCAAGGCCAGGGCCAGGGTTGGACAGCTGGGAGGCAGGTGAACCCCCAAACCCCCATGTATATTCATATTCTTTCTTTGGGCTCTCACTTTCTCTTCTGGTAGTGCATGTGCTTGTGTTCTCTTAGGGTGACATCTCCCTTTTATCCTTGCCTACTCACACATGCACACACCACTGGGCCATGCAATCATGGGGAGATACC
>PVHY01017986.1:0-30160 GCA_004024945.1 Uropsilus gracilis
TAACTAATCATATAATTAATTTATACAATTCTCTATATAATTAATATGATTTATATAATTAACATAATAAACATATATGATTAATATAATATATAGTCAATACAAATATATTATTCATATAGTAATAGGATTCTATATAGTATATAATCATTGTACTATATAATTATTAATATTATAACTATAATATATATTAATATATAAATTATAGAGATTAGTATATTTTATGTAACCAACATAGTGATATAATCTATATAATAAATCATACAATTGATTTTATTTTCTAATTGATTTATTTTTAATTTAATCAATTAAATCAATTAAAAATATATTATACAATATATGATATATACATATATTACATCACTGTCTACCCCAAGATTCTCCCACCACCTTGTCCCTTGTGAACCATCATCTATCTTAGTCTCTTGGGTTCATCCCTCCCCCGACTTTAACCCACCCCGCCCCTTGCTCTTTACTTCAGTTCTGCTGACAGTTGGTTAGTTCTACATTTTCCTTGTCCTTTTGTTTGTTTGCTTTGCCTATAGGTGAGGGTCAGTATGTTTTCAAAGAGATCCTATAAGGAGTCATGGGAGGAAGAAGAACATAAAATCTCTGCAAAATCAGTGAAACTCTTTAGACATTTATCCTAAATTGTCCCCACGGCGCCAGCATGACCGTCCCTCAGTCACCCCGCAGGTATGCCCTGGTCTGATTATTTTCTGCTGGGGAAGCCGTGCCCCTTTCAACACACCCCAAGGCGGCAGCACCCGGGTAGGAGGGGTCTACAGAAGCTTGCAAATCTGCAGTCTGGGGTCAATCTTGCTGCGTACTAATCACACCCAGAAATGCTCTTCTGTGCACACTGAGAAGCCTGCCGTCATTTTACCCAGGACTTGGCCTTTTCCCTCCTCTTTCTCCCTCTTAGGACAAAGGTCGCACCTATTCACGACACTGACAAGGTGGAAACCAAACAAAGCAGAATTCATCCGTTGTCCCTAAGTTTTACCCTTAGGAGTGACACGACTAGTAATTTGAGTACGTCCAGTCCGTTCACAGGCACGTTCAGCGACCCAAATACTGTGGTTGATATTGTTTTCAATTTTTGTTTTAAAAGCTCTTTTAAGGAGATAGATTTAAGTAACACACACCCATTTCAAGCGCATGGTTTGACGACTTTAAATGCACATATGCGTCCTCACAGCCGCCACCCAAGTCGGGGTACAGGGTATTTACTGTCACCCAAAATCTTCCCTTGAGCTCTTTTGCTGGCAATTTTCACCCCAGCCCTGGGCAGCCACTGGGTTTATTTACCCTCTGTCATTATAGCTTTGCTTTTCCCAGAATCCCATACAACTCGAATCGTGCTGCGTGCACCATTGTGTGTGTGTTTTTCCCTCCTTTTTTCCCCCTGCCTCTGCTGTTTCAGCCCTGGCTGATCTGGCCATTTCCTTTTCTGTCTTTCTTTTTTTTTTTAATTTATATTTATTTTTATTTTTTCATACATCATATTTGTATGGTTGTTGATCCCCTTGGGAATGGCCCCCCATCCCCCCTGGCCTCCCCCTCCAGTCTCCCTAACTCCTCTGTTGCGTGTTGGTCCATCTTTAGCTGTTTGGTTTCTTCTTTTTCTGGACCTGTGTCCATTTCCTGGGTAGTGGTCTGTGTTCCTGGAACATGGCTGACCACGCAGCTTTCCCGACTTATCATCGCCTCGGGCATCCATCCAAGCTCAGTTACATTTTTTTTGAGACCAGGTCTGGCCATGTTGCCCGGGGTAGTCCCAAACCCATGGATTTAAGTGATCCCCAGCCTCAGCCTCCCAGGTAGCTGGGATTACAGGCATGCACCACTGTGCCTGGCTCAAGCTCAGTTACATCTATCAGTGCTGAATGCACTTTGCTGATTGTCTCTTCCGTTCCATGTTCTGATGCATCTTGCTGCTTCATCACATGCGGCCAGTGTCTCTGTCGTGGGGGGGAGCCTGGCTTGCAACCACTGCCCTAGAGAAGTTCCTCCATGGAAACAGATATCAGCAGATGGTTAGTCTAGCTCATCTCTCTTCTCTTGTTTTGCTGCTCTGCGGGGGGTCACTGCCGCATTTTGTGGTCTTCCATGCCCTGTGGAAAAGGCAGGGAGGGGGGGCGGTCACGTTGCTCTCTCTGAAGGCTTACCATAGCCAGTGTTTTGCCTCCCAGCCTCCCGGTGACGTTGTAGGCGTCATTCTGTGCTATGGCAGCACCGAGATTGGTGTGAGGGTCCCGTGTCCGGCGGTTCTCTGCAGCATATTTCAGTTCTGCCCAAGAAATGTGTGTCTCCATGGCCTTTGTTCTTTCCCCGAACTTCTGAAACTTGTCCTGCAGCTGGATCATGAATATTTTTCATAATCCTGGAGTAGACTGATTGGAGTGGGGATGATCCAGAGGAGGTTAGTGCCCCCCCCACCCCCCGCTGCCCATGAGCTGGCTGATTGGGCCCATGCACAGGGAGACAGGGAGACCTGCCTGCTCCTCTGCCCATCACCATGAACAGAAGCCTGGCCCCAGCACCCCCAAGTCACCAAAGGGCGTGCGCTTTTCCCCTCATTGAGATCCACTCCTGCTATTGCATAAACCAGCAGTTCATTGCTCTGTGTTGCTGAGTGGCACTCCATTATATCATAGACTGTCCTTCACTCATCCACGGCTCTGTCATTGGCTATCTGAGTCGTTTCTCGTCTGGGACCCTTCTAAGTAGCTTCCAAAGCTGTGATGATGTAGTTTTCAACCATAAAGAGAGAGAACGAGTGGGCAAATCCAAATGAGCTCTGGCCTATATATTTCAGAACTTAGCAATTAGTAGGCATATGTCCAAGGCAAATATCTCTCTATGAGCAAAAAGTACAAAGGGGCCATTTTCGTCATGATTGTAATGATGAGAACCGTGAACATGAAATGCTTCGATGACACTTCCCGTGTTCAGATGCTATTTTAGACGTGGTCTCTCAGTACATCTACAAGCACCAGGATCAGTTTGTTCTTTCTCTGGTCCCAGAATATCTAGGCGCAGTCACACTCGCCGTCTCATGGTGCTTCAGTCCAAGGCGAGAGAACTGATATTCTCAGAGCTTTACGCTGTGACCTAGAGCTGGAACGCGGCAAATCCAGCACCTTCCTCTCACCTACCACAGACACCTCACGACCCGCTTCCCAGCCTGAAGGCACCTGCTAACGCCTCTCCTACCTTGCTCTTAGGCTGTAGTTCTTCAAGGAGCGTGAGGTAAGAATGCCAAGGATTCCTTTCTGGAAAGACCATTCACAGAACAGAAGAGCCTGGAGCCTTTTCCTCAGTCCTCTTCAGCAGCAGAGCATCCAGGGGGGCTTCTGTTCTCCTTGTCCCCCCTCCCACTAGAAAATACCACTATCGCAGTCTGTTTCCTAATGGCTGCTGCCATCGCTGTAAGGATCATTTATTATGACGCTCAACACTGGCCTTGACTGGGTTAGAAACCACAGGATCTGTGCATAACACCAAGAAGATAATTGGACTACTTTAAACTCTTTTCTCCTTTCCTCCCTTGTTGTAAGCAAAGAAAGAAAGAAAGAAGTTGTGCAGTGACAGGATGCAGTCATTTGCAAGAGAGTGACAAGGGAAAGAGAAGCTAAGGAACTGGCCACCTCAATGGACATCAAATTCTCTCTCTTTTTTTTTATTTTGAAAGAGGCATATTTATTCAAAGAGACAGAGATGGATAGGAAATAAAGGAGATAGAAAAGCAAGACTCACAAACTGGTCCAGGCACTGTGGAGAACTGTGTGGAGGACCCTCAAACTACTGACAAGGGAACTACTATTGGATCAGCAATCCCACAGGTGGGAATCTACCCAAAGGACACAAAACCACTAATTTAAAAGGACACCTACACCCGGATGTTTGTGGCAGCACAATTTCAATAGCCAGGATATGGAAACAATCCAAATGCCCCCAAACAGATGAAAGCTGTGGTCTATGTACACAATGGAATATTATCCAGCAATCAAAAAAGACAAATTTGAGGCATGTGTGATAACATGGATGGAGCTAGAAGGAATCATACTAGTGGAAATAAGCCAGGAAGGTAAAGAGAAATCCTGGATGATCTCACCTCTAAGCAGGAAAGAGGGAAAACAAACAAACAGAAAGACAGGGAAAATGTAAAACTGTCAGCAGAACTAAAGCATAGCGCACGAGAGGGAGATGAAGGTAAAATCGAGGGAGGGATGGGCATAAGAGATGAAGATGATGGTTCATGTGTGAGGAAGTGGTGGGAGAACCTCAGGATAGACAGTGGTGTAAAAATACATATATATGCAATCAATTTAAAATTATGTAGTTACATTGAATTACATTGAATCTGTAGATTGCCTTTTGTAGGATGGTCATTTTGATAATATTAATTCTTCCAATCCATGAACAGGGAATGTCTTTCCAATTCCTTATGTCTTCTTCTATCTCTTTTTGGAGCGTTTTAAAATTTTCTTTGTATAGTTCTTTAACATTTTTTGTTACGTTTATTCCCACGTATTTAATTTTTTTTGGTGCTATGGTGAATGGGATGGTTTTTCTGATTTCTTCTTCCTCTGCTTGACTTTTTGCATATAGGAAAGCCACTGACTTCTGTGTGTGGATTTTGTATCCAGCTACCTTACTGAACTGGTCTATTACTTCAAGTAATCAAAACAGAGGACTGGATAAAAAAAAATGTGGTCTATATACACGATGGAATATTACTCATCAATTAAAAACGACAAATTTGACAACTTCATAACAACATGGATGCATTTAGAAGAAATCATATTAGCAGAAACAAGCCATAAAGAAAAAGGCAGAAACCAAATGGTTTCACTAATGTATGGGATATAGTGAAAAAAACAAAATAAAATAAACAAAAGCCTGAGGAAAGTCAAAACAAGCGAAGCACCAAAATGAAGGGCACAACTATGAACAGGAGGGAAAGGGGGGGAAGGGAGGGGAGGGGGGGGCAAATCCTTGAGATTACAATGTTATGAAATTTATATATAAATAAATTTTTAAAAAATAAATAAATAAAATTATGTAGTTAAAAAAGAAAGAAGAGAAAGACTCCCTGCAAACAGGAGTAAGATTACCTCAAATTCTCCGATTTCTATGCAAGTTGTCTAGTCAGAATATGGTGGTCACTGACAGTCAACATAGTGCGTGGACTATGTTCTATTAATCTCATAGTCCAGTATCTCTGTCCTCTGGTTCTCAGTTCTGAGGCACAGGCTGGCCATTCTGATTGACCTCCTGTGCCACTCAGGATGGTCCCAAGAACATAAGAGAACTGCTTGGAGTCACCTTCCCCCTTCACTTCCTTCTTCATGACCCACACGGCAGCTCAAACTGCCCCCTGGGACCGGGTACACGTGATTCCACTAGCAGTCTTGCTTATGTAACACTGACCTGTAGACTGGTTCACACAGATCATTTAAGTCCTGATTTAGATCAAGTTTTTGGGGAATTTAATAAGAGCTATTCCCAGGGACCCCTCCAAGACAGGTCTCCTATATATACAGCCTTTAATTAAAAGAACTCATGAAAAAGAACCTTACATAAATATATAAAGTAGATAGCACCAAAACATATTCTGACTTACTTTCCTACCTCCATGAAGTCATTTGGATGATGGAAGACATGCCACCCAAAGGCAAAACCATCCAGCGAAGGGCTAGAATAAACCCACACATTCAAGCCGTGACATCCATGCTTCTCGCCAGGAATGCAATTTTCCCCTCTTTGGAATTATTCATTTCCTTTTTAATAGGTCACGTCTCATTTACCTTGATTTAGCATCAGACCAAGCACAGTTCTGCATTTGGCACGAGGGAAGGAAAAAGAATGAGCGAGAACCTTCTGTGAACTCTGGTGACCCTGTCCTAAGCACAGGTCCGCGCTGACCAGCCACTGGCCACATCTTTGACCCCTTTGCACTGTGGGAAGAGCCCAGGGTGCCTCTGTGTATGTGCTTGAGAGCCTAATGAGACGCACGCCTGAAAATACTGTTTGATGAATAGCAGCTCGACGGGTCATTATAAGGCAGCCTCACAATGCGCGTTTCACCACAAGGCCAAGCAGAAAAGTTAAAAAGCAAACCCCACTGTAAGGTGAAAAATAGACCAACCCCGTGTCTGTCTACAGGATGCATAAATCATGAAAATATTTTAATGGCTTTAAAATACAATCAAAAAGAGCAATTCCCTCAGGTGCTTAGCTTGAGACCTCATTAGCAGGTTTATTTTCTTTGGGCGTGTAGGTTGTTGTACATCTACAGTTGCAATTATGATAGATTTGCAGGAAGACATCACATGACTGCATCACGTTAAATAGGCATTCGATACTGGATATGTAGAATAAAGCACGGAGACGAAGACGAAACTGTAGGAACCCTCTGACCGAGGGAATGGCCCAGTCTGACATTCCCACTCGGCCAGCAACTTCAGGTGACTTTATAAAACATCTCCGACAGCTTTCCACCATGTGACCATTTTGGCCCTTGTTTCTGTGGTATTTATAAGCTCGTAAATATACTCAATAAATCACCACTGCATAAATAAACTGTGAACTTAATATAGTTCTAAATATTCTACTAAGTTTTTAATTGCATTTTTTTTTCCTTTTTTAAAAAAGTGTGATACAGACCGTGGTGGCACGTGCCTTGAATCCCAGCCTAGGATGGAAGGCCAAGACTAGGAATCACTTGAGTTCATGGGTTCAAGACCCGCCTGGGGCAACATAGTGAGATCTAGTCTCAAAAAATAGCTGGGTATGGTGGTGCATGCTGGTAATCCCAGCGACCTGGGAGGCTGAGGCTGGGGGTTGCTTGAGTCCATGGTACCCCAGGCAACATGAGTCTGTGGTTTCCCGGGCAGCATAGAGAGACGTAATCTCATAAAAAAAGTATAGTACAGTGTGGAGTTTATTCACTGAATTAAGATTATTTCAACATTCAAATATTATTAATGTCATTTAGCTAAAAGAGGAACGATGAAAATTCACATGACAATTTAAATAGATGCAAAAAGATTTTTTTTAATGTCAACATATTTACAGTAAACTGTCAGCTAGAAATTGGGGGAAATGTCTTTAAAAGTGATTTTTAAAAGTATCTTAAAAATATCAGTTAACATGATGCTTAATGGTAAAACCTTTCCTCTATGGTTCCTACATTCTGATAGAACATAAGGACATTTACTCTTAGCGGTAATGAGGGCATTAGTCAGCATTTCAACATTGCCCTTTGAATCCTAACCAATAAAGGAAAAAAAGAATCACAAAGGCATAAGGATTAAGAAGAACAAAATAGTCACTTAAGGATTTTGTTTTTTTCTTTTTAATCTTTATGCCTTTAGGATCTAATCCCAACATTTTCCCCAACTTACGGCTGATCTGGTGGCTAGAGATCATTTGATGACAAGTTGGGGAATGACAGTCACTTCAGAAGTGATACATCTTCTTAAATTTGAGTTTTCTTTCCATAAGAAATGCAGCTTTCTGTCTCATCAAGATACATGCAAGAGTGCTTTAAACAAGAAGAGCTGGAAAAAAACCTATTTTTTAGCTAAAAAAAGTAATACAAACTTGTCTTACCACATCAAATAAAAGAGAAACACACATATTGTTCAAATTGTGGGTGCCTTCTCAAGGAATAGGTTTCAGTCCTCAGAGGTAACCATCAAAAACAACACAACTTGTCCTCTTTCCATCATTTTTTCCTGTGGTCTTCTCAAGGCATAAAGATTTTTAAAAATTTTAAGCAAAAAAATGCATCATGATTTTTATTTATTTATTTATTTATTTATTTTTGAGACTAGGTTTCTCTATGTTGCCCAGGGAACTGCAGACTCATGTTGCCTGGGGTATCACACTCAACCGATCCCCGGCCTCAGCCTCCCAGGTAGCTGGGATTACAGGTGTGCACCACCACGCCCAGCTATTTTTTGTTGAAACTACATCTCACTATGTTGCCCAGGGTGGGTCTTGAACACACGGACTCAAGCAATTCCTAGTCTCAGCCTCCCTTCCTAGGCTGGGATTAAAGGCATGCACCACTGTACCTGGCGCATCATGATTTTTTTAAAAAAAATTATAGGCCAGAAAATTTAGATCATTATATGGAATATGTTGTACCAGGCAAATTGTTAGGGGGGTTGCCTTTTTCTTAGTACAATTTGTTGACGTGCGCATGTCAACAAACGAGGGTCCCAGTCAGCCTTGGCAGGAAAGAATCTCTTTCATTCATTGACACATGCAACAGACATTTCCCCAGCCTGCACTGTGTGCCCAGCACCATCTGGGAGTGATGGGGGGAGACTGCAAGGAAGGAGCCCCTGCCTTCGCTCACCCTGACTTCCCAGGCGCAATAAGCAACATCTCATGGTGACGTTTGTCACCTCCTTCTCGAACCTTTGGGAAAACTTTGGTTCTCAGCTGTAGCATCTAACTGCAAATCTCCCAGGGGCAGTCTTTTACAGAAGTTAAAGTCCAGAATTATGGGCGCCCAATATATTAGCTAAGAGCAGATTGTTACCTACGTCTTTGCACAACCCACTGAAACCAAAAGACGTTCTCACCTCTGAGATTAGACTGGGATATGTTTCCTCTTCCTGTTGCTTTGCTTGGGGTTCCCTGAATAGTGCAACAGCATAACTTCAGCTCTTCAGTGTGGAGACAGGGGCTTGCAGTCCTCCCTGTACAACCAAGTTATGCCAAAAACATAGCACCAACCTCAGGGAAACCCCCCCTCAGAAAGCAAGTCATTCCCATGCACCGCAGGGAGATTGCTGCCCTGGTGGAGATTGTATTCTGGAATGGGGAGCTTTACGTGGAAGGTTCATTAGAGAAAAAGAAAAAAGTCTTCAGGGTTGTCTTGTTCCACGGGTCCCCATGGCCGGGATGGGGAAGCATGTGTGTGGAGCGCACCCATTTCCTTGGTTGTCTGGAGACTTAATCCCCAGAGCTCTGGAGTCTTGAGTCACCACTTAGACCCTAGTAGCTTCCCCTGGGGGTAAATGCATGTTTTTCAGTAAGATTGCACATTTCTTTACCTGTTTTTATATAGCTTATCATCATCATCATCATCATCATCATCATCATCATCATCATCATCATCATCATCATCATCATTATCGAGCTGGCATTGCTTTACGTCATCATGAGTATTTGGAAGTATAGGATCTCCCTCTTCACTGTCGTCCCATAGCACACCCACCACCAAGGCAGTCCCGTGCAACTCCCCAACCCCATCCAATCCTCCCCCTTCCCTCTCTGGTAGAGGGAAGCTGTCTCTTCATGCTTTCCCCTCCCATGCACCTGACTGACCTTGGCAGGAAGCTGAGCCTCAGGCCCTCCCCAGAGGAGCTTCTGGCCCAGCTAGTCCCTCCAAGTCTCTGTGGGCACCCACAGCCAGCCACCCAGCTGCCTGCACAGCTGCCAGCCCGTCAGGATGACACCCATAACCACCCGCAACTGGCCTCTCCTGCCCACTGAGGATGGTGGGCATTTGTAGGGCCCCACCGGGAGCATCTCTGTCCAATCCTCAATCTTGTAAGCCCTGGCCACTGAGATAAACTGCCCAGGGGACACAGAAGCATTTGGTAGCGCAGGGGAACTGGGCAGCTTCTCAGCCCCAGGGTTGGGCTGCAGTTGGTTGGGAGAGCAGGCCACAGGGCTGGGCAGGCGGGTCAGTGCCACGCTGGGAAGGGGCAGTTCAGCATGGGCTTGATATGGGGCAGCTTGACTGGACGGGCAGCGGGGCCTCTGGTTGTGACTTAGTTGAAGATTGCATTGGGCACTGTCCTGTCCTGATGGGCGGGTCTTAGAGAAAGACCTGCGAGAAGAAATGAGAAGTACAAGAAGGGTGCAAGGAGTGGAGAAAGGGAGAGGTGGGAGACACATGAGAATGGTGGGCTGAGAGGGTAGATCGAGGGACCAGGCTGTGCTGAAGCCTCCTGGAAGAGCGAGCTGGAGGTGGCGAGGAGCCATGGTGGCCAGCAGAAGAGTGGCCGGTATGGAGAGTGTGACCCCGCAGCAAGGTGGCATAATGAGCTGGTACCTGGAGATGGACAGGGATATGGAAAGTTGACTTGTGCATCAGCAATTGTGGAAGACATTTGAAGCACCTTGGAGAAGCGTAGCAGCTCAGAACACTGGAGAAAAAGCAAAGAGAAGACACTGGAGAAAGACTGGACTTTGCAGAGTGCCTGCCTCAGGTGTGGAGGGGCAAAGGGCGCCATCTTGGACATGTGTCTTTGGGACCTTTGGGACTGAGGATGGTGACTGGGGTCAGATTACTGCCACTTGTGGCTGTGAGAACTTTTTGTTTTCCTGGTTAATTTTCCTGGTTAATAAAACTCTGTTGTTAAATTACATCTCACTGGCAACTGCCACACATGGGTGGTACAAATCTGAAAGAATCTGAACGGCAAAAGCTGCATTTTAAAAGTGCTGCTTTTTTCCTTTGGCTTGGTGGTTGGCAGCTTCTTCCCTTTTTTGACCCTATAACAGGCTCTCCTGGCCCCTGCTGATCCTTGGGTAATATTCATGCATGATCCCTCTTGGTCCACCCATGTTATCACAAATGCATCAAATTTGTCTTTTTTGATTCCCAAATAATATTCCATGGTGTACATAGACCACAGCTTTATGATTTATTCATCTGATTTGGGGTCTTTGGGTTGTTTCCATCTCCTGGCTATTGTAAATAATGCTACAATAAACATCCAAGTACAGGTGTTCTTTTAGATTAGTGTTTTTGTATCCTTTGGGTAGATTCCCACAATTGGGATTGCTGGGTTGAATGGTAGTTCCATTTTCAGTAGTTTGAGGGTCCCACACACAGCTTTTCATAGTGACTGGACCAGTTTACATTTCCACCAGCAGTATTAAGAGTGTCCCTCTCTCTCCACACCCATGTCAGCACTTGTTGTTGCCTTTTTTTTTTAATATGAGCCATTTTATTTATTTATTTTTTTGAGACTAGGTCTTGCTATTTTTGCCCGTGGAACCGCAGGCTCTCGTTGCCCAGGGTACCACAGACTCAAGCAATCCCCAGCCTCAGTTTCCCAGGTAGCTGGGATTATAGGTGTGCGCCACCACGCCCAGCTATTTTTTTTGGAACTAGGTCTCACTACGGACCCCAGACGGAACTCGAACAGCGATCCCTAGCCCCGGCCACTTCATAGGCTGAAGCTTACAGGCATGAGCCACCGTGCCCGGCTTAATATGAACCATTTTAAAGATGTTTATCTGTAAGAGCGCAAAGTGGTTCAATCTTCCTGAATGTATTAAAAATCTTCAAATTTTTCATATTCTTTGATACAAAGGTAATTGCATTTCTGAGACTGGATCCCATGAAAGCAATCAGAAACAGGAACAGGTAAAGTTGAGGATATCCATTTATAGCAGCCACACACTGACCACACCTTTGTCCTAGAATAGAGGAATGTTTTCTAAGGTTACAATGTAGCACATTTCATTTGAAAACTGCACTGCTAGTAAAAACTGAAGCTATGGTATTGTCTTATTTTGTAGGCAAACATTGAAGTTAAAATATGGGCCAAAAAATCATAGACACAACGAACACAGAATTGTCTCAATTCTGGAAACATCAATGTATATTAAACAAAAATAGAGAGAAATATGCTGAACTATTAGCATGATTTAGTGTTTGAACCCTTTTCCCAGGCCAGGATAGAGGATAATATTAATAATAATAATTATTATTATTACTTTTGATACTAGGTCTTGGTATTTTGCCCGTGGAACCAGAGGTTCACGTTGCCCAGGGTACCACGAACTCAAGCAAACCCCAGCCTCAGCTTCCCAGGTAGCTGGGATTACAGGCGTGTGCCACCACGACCCGCTATTTTTTTGAGGACTAGGTCTCACTATGTTGCCCTGGTCGGAACTGGAACTGCGGTCCTCAGTCCCAGCTGCACTCCATAGGCTGTTGCTTACAGGTGCGCATGGCTGTGCCCAACGAGGATAATTATTTTCTACTTTATCTTTCTCAGAATAACTTTCATGAACAGAAAGCAAAATACCGAAGAATTGCAAACGCCTGGAAATGAGTCCTTCTGAAAGTACCCACGATCTGGCACTGCCCTCTGCCCATCAGCCACTGTACCTGGGATGCTTTGTGAAGGTATCACAGCTAAAGCCCCAGCCAACCTAAGCCCCACACGCCTCCATCCAGAGAGCAGGGGCCTGGGGCCACTCCCCAGGGGACGATGGCTTGGACAGAGAGCACCATGCGCCCACGAGCCCTGGAAAGAAGTGTGTGTGTAGCAGCTCCTGCTCTGAGGCCCAGGGTGAGGTGACGGGAGCCTGGGAAATGCAGGATTCTGTTCCCTCAGCTTAGAAGGCAAAGGGAGCGGGGACCCCCCCCAAGAAGACAATAACATAAAGCCTGGCATGGTGGCAGCAGCCTAGGAAGCTGCGACGGGGCCCAGGGATCGCGGTTCGAGTCCTGCCGGGGGCACGTAGTGAGACCTCATTCCAAAAATATATAGCTGGGCGTGGTGGTACGCGCCTATAATCCCAGCTACCTGGGAAGCTGAGACTGGGGATTGCTTGAGTCTGTGGTACCCCAGGCAACATAGCAAGACCTGGTCCCCCCAAAAAAGCTGGGCGTGCTGGCGTGTGCCTGTAATTCCAGCTACCTGCAAGGCTGAGGCTGGGCATCGCCTGAGTCTGTGGTGCCCTGGGCAACGTGAGCCTGCGGTTCCACAGGCCAAAAAATAGCGAGACCTAATCTCAAAAATAAAAACAACAACATAAAGCCGGTCACTAGGCTGAAGACGGTTTTGAGTTACTGACAGCTTAAAGTAATCAAGGCTCTGAACGCTGTAATTACCCCATCCTGTGAAGGTTTGGGGCTAAAAAAAAACTTCCAACCTGTGTCTCTGCGTCCCCCTTGTGCAGGTGACATGCGAGGCGAGGCCGGCTCTGTGATTGAAAGTGGGTAAAAAAGAGACTTTTTGTCTTTACTTAACTGGATACAGCTATTTGCTTGCTTTTCTCTCCCAAGCAGTTCCTTTGCAATTACCTTTAACCTTAACTGGATACTCTTATTTGCCTGCTACTTTCTATAAAGCAAGCTACACACTCTTTATTAGCATTTTCACTGATTACCTTTACCATTGATATGCAAAAGCCAGCCAACTGCTCTCTGCTTTCAGCTTTAAAAACTGCAGAAAAGAAAAACTTTAAAACACAGTTTAAACTTTTCACTCGTGGGTTCTTACCACCATCCCCAGCCTTCTCAACCAAAATATCAGACCAGTGCAAGACTATCAGTGCAGTGCAGACTAATTTATTTCTAACAAAGTGATTTCTAATTATCCTATTAACTACAAAAGAAACATGTAAGACTTAGAATACTTCAACATTGTCCAAAACCTTTCTCAGTATTGTTTAAAGTCCTTTCCCAGATTGCCCCAAATATCCTCAGTCTCTCAGTCCTGATCATCTCACCAATGTCCAGACAGAGTCCATCTCTAAATGCTTGAAGACATGTTCCTTAGGCTGCTCCCTTGGCTTCCACGCTGTCTTCTCCTTGTCACTTTCAGGTAGCAGGAACTCCATGGTGTCAAACCAGCAAAGTTCACTTTCTTCTCAGGCCTAACTTTTGCACAGCCTCTCGCAGACACAAGTTAAACTCAGCAAAACAAGCTCCAACACGGAGTTTAAATCTGCAAACTCCTTAACTGCATTCAGCACACATGCTGCCAGCCTGGGTCAGCCGAGGGTTGCAGGCCCTCGGTGGCCACATGGCAAGGCTAACATGGCTCACATCTTTACAAGATGGCTGATTCCCATCTCTCCTCTCTATCCTCTCTCCATATTAAAATCCCAATCAAATTAAATCAAATTCTTCTCTTTGTTTGCACACCCTTTATATACCCTGATTTCCCGCCTTCCAGGAAATCTGTTACACTTCTTTCTTCCCCCTGCATCCCCCTGAAGGGAAATTCCAGCTAAGGTCATTCTCCCATTTTAACATTACCTGTCCTTAAAACCTGCAATCTTAAACAGGAGACAGTGGGGGGGGGGCACACCCTATCATGATGAGTCGCAAACGCTCTGCTCAGAGCTGGCTTTGAAGTCGGCTCAGCTGGAGGTATCTGGCCTGTGGCCTCGGAACGGACTGGAAGGCCCAGCACAACACAGGGTCCGGGCCCCAAATGAGAGACGGACCGTGGGGCTCCCAGGCACATGTGTGCGTGCAAAGGCTTTGCCCTTCTGGGTGTTGAATCTGAACTTGGGGAGAGAGTGGAGGGTGTGGCTTCCTGGTCTGAGGGAGCAGGGGCCGCTGGTCTGGGGGTCCCTCCAGCCAGGGGGGCTGCACATATGACATAGGCTGGGAAAGACAGGGGGCGCTGAGGGTTTCATCCTTCCTCATGCAGGTCTTCTAGCTATGCTGACATGTTTCTCCAACCTTCTGGAAGGAACTGTTGACTGAGAAACTGGAGCGTCAAGCACTGTGGAGGGCCCTACAAAAGGACCTCAGGGGGGGGCACAAGAGTGAGAAGGTGCCATGGAAAATCAGACCCACAAATGGCCAGTGCTCAGACTGCAGTCCAGGCATCCGAAGGAACAGAGAAGTGCCCAGGCGGGTGCCAGCAGGTGGAGCACACAGTGGAGCAGGGGAGAACTGAGAATGTACCTCTTCCCGGAAGCTGTCAAAGTGAATGTCTTAATCACTTCAAGGCCACAGAAAGCAAGACCAGAGGGGGGATATGCTCTGAGGGTCCGCAGTTTGACAATGCGGGGTGGCCGCCCCTTCCAGGTAAAGTCCAGGGAAACACACAGCCAGTGGCCAGCCAGAGCCCCGGCCAGGAGCCTGAGGTCTGGATCTCTACGGGGAGGTCCAGGAGCTCCCATCAGTCCCTGTCGGGTCACAGCAGTCTGTCACAGGCCTTCATCCACCCCAGGAGGTGACCAGCTGCAGGAAAAAGCCCTCCATCTTTGCACGAAACCATCTTCTGGTTTTGTTTGTTTCCAGCTCTTTATTATTCAAAATAATGGGGTTATGAACATTAGCGTATATACATGCATAAATATCTATACACACATATGTATGTATCTTTTCAAATTAGTGTTTTTTATGTTCTTCAAATAAATAACAAAAAATTCACATAGAATAATAAAAGACTTTGAATAGCCAAAACACACCTGACCAAAAACAGAGAACTCCCAAACTTCAAATTATATGACAAAGCCATCATAATGAAAACAACATGGGACTGGAATAAAAACAGACACACAGACCAATGGAACAGAATTGAATGCCCAGAAATAAAGCCACACAAGTACGGTCAACTGATCTTTGGCAAAGGGGCTAAAACCACCCAGTGGAACAAGGATAGTCTCTTCAACAAATGGTGCTGGGAAAACTGGATCACTCCATGCAAAGAAGAAACCATCTTCTCTTGAAATGTCCCCAAATCCTCCGTGTCCCTGTGGGTAATCAGGGACAGCCTCTTGTCAGCAAAGACCATTCCCAAGTTCCCAAGGCTCCTGGCTTCTGAAACTCTCGCCTTCCTGGAACGTCTGCCAGAGATGGTCAAAGGCCCCTCTTTACCTTGTGTAACCGATGGCACTTCCTCACAGCTCAGGAACCCTGGGGATGCAGGTACAGGCTGTGCCACTGAACTTTGCCTCCGTCACTGCCCTGTGTGAGGGCTGCCGCTCTCAGTGGCTCTGTCTTCTGCAACCTTCCTGCTGCTGGCAGAGCAGACTTAATCTGGAAAACTGCAGCTGACTTTCCAGAACTGCCCATCCGCTAAGTATGGCAGCTGATAGTGTCTGCTACGGCTGCGCCGAGGGCTGCGGGAGGAGAGCCTGCAGGTCCCGGGGTCTGGAACAGCGGGGTTCACGCAGAGCCTTTGGGAGTCCCCTTGTCTGGCCTGCCTGGTGCCCACCTCACCTGACACGGTCCTGCCACCCTCGCCTGGACCTGGTCATCCAGCAAATCACACAATACTCAGTCTCACACGGCTGTGTTTCATCAACTGGGAGAATAGAAATGCATCCAATTAACAGCCACTTTCTGAATATTTTCTCTGTGGTCAAGTTTATGCAGAAGGCTTTGTGAGGCTCAGAGAAACCTCACAAGTTTCCCCCATCACAAGTGGGTGAAATCCAGGTTTGATCTCAGGTTATAGGCTGGACTTTAGCCAGCTGGCATAGCTGCCTTCGTCTGGGTGCCCCGAACTCCTGCCCACCCCCACTTCATAGCACAGACCCTGTCACCTCCAAACCCCACACAGGCCTGGTGCCAGTCGCAGCGGGGTGGAGGGAATAGTACTAGTTTAGCCCCTGTGTGGGTTCGAAGGCACACGAACTTTCACTGGCAGCATTCCAGGGAAGCAGTGATATCTAATACCCAGCACGCGCATTTAAATACAAGCGCTGACACAGACATTCGGAAACACATTCTGTAACTTTGCTTTTAAAATGACTTTTCCCACCGGGCATGGAGGCACGCACCTGTAATCCAAGTGCTGGGAGACAAGAGGCCTGGGATTGCTTGAGTTTGAGGGTTCGAGACTACCCCGGGCAACATAGCGAGATCTGGTCTCGAAAAAGCAGCTGGGTGCGATGACATGCGCCTGTAATCCCAGCTACCTGGGAGGCTGAGGGTGGGATCACTTGAGTCCGTAGGATCGGGACTACCTTGGGCAAGATAGCGAGACCTAACCTCAAAAAAAATAAAATAAAGTGAAAGAAACAAAACAAAACGATTTTTCCCTTTTCCTTTCTTACTTTGAAATGACTTTTCATCCTGAAGAACTGTGAGTTTTTGCAAAGCCCTAGGAGGTGGGCTGACACAGTCTTTAAATGTTTTGTTCTGTTGTTTTTAATCACAGGATGGGGACAGGAGTGTCTCCATGTCACCCCACAGCATATTTGGTTCAGTTCCCATTAGGCACAGCTTTGCTTCTTGAGGTGTGCTGGGCTCAATCCTTCCCACGAATTCCTTCTGGAAATTTCCAGCCCTACATCTGCTGTTCTGCTGTTCTTCTCACTTTTCCAACTGGTTGGTGCTGGTGGGAATCAGGGATGGAAAACGGAAGTATAGTTCATGTGCTGTGTTGCCAAATCTCCAAGTCAAGGGAAGCCCTCTTCCCTGGGGGTGGGAAAGCAAGGGCAGTGGTCTGCTACAGAAGCAGCCCCTCTTCATCTCTGCGATGTGTTTGCTTGCCTGACTGCCACAGCAAACACAAGAGGTGAGCAGAGGAGACAGAGGTTAGGCAATAGGAAGCAACAGACATTTACTTTCTGGAAGTCCAAGCTCAGGATGCTGGCAGGACGAGTTTCCTCAGAGAGCCAGAGAAAAGATATGTGTTCCAGGCACAGACTTATTTTCTGGGTAACAACAGATGTGTTCTTATTGTTGTGACTCGTGGGCCGCTCAACAAGGCACAGGGGCTCTGACTGAAGTTCAAGGCTGCAGGTTTATTACTGGTGCACCAGCGTTCCCAAGATGGCAAGAGAGATCCCAAGCAGTCCCAGTGACATTTTATAGGGCAACCCCCCCGCCATTGTGAGGCAAGCAGGGAGGTGGAGGACGCTTTCCCATAACTACAGGACACGCTCCCACATTCCCATAACTTCAGGTTTCTGATAATGCTGACATCCATCATCCATCAGGGGGACAATGCTGGTGTCCATCACTTACCAGGGGACAATGCTAATGTCCATCATCTAACATGTGAACAATGCTGGTGTCCATCATCCATCAGGGAGACAATGCTGAAGTCCATCATCTAACAGATGAACAATGCTGGTGTCCATTATCCATCAGGGGACAATGCTGGCGTCCATCCTCCATCAGGGGGATAAAATGGTTGTCAGGAATCACCAGGAATAAGGGGAGGCAGACACAGGCCGTGGGGCCAACCAGCCATGGCGGGTCCTTGCCACCGAGGGCAGAGAGAGGACGCTGGCTTCAACATGGAGGTTCTAAACAGAGTCACTTTGGTTAGTCTGTGCCCAACACTTGCCATGGTCATTCATCCCAGCCAGCTTCATCCAAGGTCTCCACATCACAAACCCAGTTCTCCTTACTCTAAAGCACCCTCCTTCCCGCCAATCCCCCAAGGGCCTCCAGGTGAAGGAGAAGGAGACGGTAGGAACCTGCCAGCAGCTTCCAGGGTGCTTCTCATCCAGCACCTGTGACAGGTGCCAGGCAACTTCCGAGGCTGCTTCTGTACCCATGTGCCCATGGCCACCGCCAACGCCTCGGCATGGACTGTTTCTTAGTCCCTGCACATGGCTGTCTCTCTCAGCTGCCCTGACTCTCCTGGCTTCCTGGCTGGTGTCATTGGGGTTGATGACAGTGACAAAAGCTTCTGCAAAAATCCTTCCCACAAACACTGTCCCATTTTAAAGGATTTGCCCAGGGTGGGTCAGCTCACAAATGCAGAGCTGGGATAAGATCTGAAGCTGTCTGTGCTCTATGCCCCTACGATGGTTTATAAAAACTCTTTCTACACAGGGGAAAGGAATTGACTTGTTCTGCTTCACTATTATGTGTGTGTGGGGGGGGCTCCAAAAATGGGCAAAAGATCTACCTTAGATAAAGGAACACCTTTATCTATTCCTGCCCTTCTCTGGCACACTGAAGATGGCTCCAGCAAGTCTCTTATCTGTGATGGCAACCCCCTAACCTCCTAGGAATGTCCCAGAAGAGACATGTCCTGGAAAGATAAAGGTGTTTACCCCACAGATCTTTTTCTGCTAGATAATGAATCCCCACCCTCCTACCCCACCTGCCACATACCCTGGGATCCTGGGTTTACCTTCCCTATTATATCGCATTGTAACCATCCCTTCACCAGGGTGTTTAAGGGGCTGGAACCTCTAATAAATGGCTCAGCACAAGGTCACTGAGCCCCGATCTGTGATTCGTGTTCATCTCTGTCTTGACCATCTCAATCTCTCCCGTCCATTCTTCTTTTTCCCACCCACGGCTCCCAACACGTGTGTGCCGAAGGGAAGTGATAAATGTTTGCGTTTGTCTTGTTTTGTTGAGGGTGGTTCAGAGAACTTGCCTGGGAGGCAGCCGGGGTCACGTCTTTGGTTTCAAATGTCCAGGGCTGGGACTTGGCTTAGCAGCAGGGAGGGGGCAGAGGACTGAGATTCAGAGAAGAGTCCCCCACCCCCACCCCAGGATGGCCTCCAAGACTCGGGGGTATTTCCGGGAACCTTCTCCCAGGAGCGGCCTAGGCCACACACAGACAGGGACCCTGTGTGGCAGGCTCAGAAGACCCCGTGTTCACCAAGATGGACACGAACCCCAGAACTCTGGGTTCTTTAGTGACGGCCTGAGGCTGAGACTGGCAGGGACAAGGGGATGCCAGGCAGCCGCCTCCTTCACCCACTGGCACTGACCGACATGAGGACAGACCCGGCTGTCCTGCAAGCCCTCTGGCGCTCACAGAGGGGGCTGGACGTCAGCCTGGCCCAGGGATGCTCGATGGCTGGGGGCGTGGGCGCCTGAGACAATTCTATTTATTTATTTATTTATTTATTTATTTATTTATTTATTTATTTATTTATTTATTTATTTATTTATTTATTTATTTATTCATTCATTCACTCACTCATTCATTCATTCATTTTTTTATTATTATTATTTTTTAATTTAAATTTATTTTTGCATATTTTACAATATATGATTGTATAACTGCTGATCCCCATGGAAATACGCCCCCCACACCACATCTCCCCTGGTCAGTTTGCCTCCTTTCTTTTTGTTGTTTGTCCATGTTTAGCCCTTTAGTTTTGTTTGTTTTTTTGGGTTTTTTGTTTTTATCTATTTCCTCATGTGCAATTTCCCGGGACTTGGTAGAACGTGCTGTTTATCATTCCTGTACTGCTTTTGCAGCACCTTTGGCTTGTATGGTTGTTTCTTGTTTCTTGGTGGGTCTCATCTCCGTAGTTGGTGCCACATTTTGTTGCTCCTTCAGTCATGCTTCAGGTCTTAGGTTTTGGGGTCATGACTCTGCTGTATATTTTGGAAGAGCAGACCCTCCAAGGGACAGCCATCAGCTGATGGTAGGTCTCCTCCCTTGGGGCTTTGCTGTGGGGCCACTGCTATTTTTGCCCATGGAACCGCAGGCTACTGTTGCCCTTTGTACCACAGACTCAAGCACTCTCCTGCCTCTGCTTCCCAGGTAGCTGGGATTACAGGCATGTGCCACCACGCCCAGCTATTTGGGGCTAGGTCTCACTGTGTTGTTCCGTGCAGGACTCAGACTGCTTTCCTTATCCCCAGCTGCTTCATAGGCTGAAGCTTACAGGCACGAGCCACCGTGCCCGGCTTTCAGCCGTATCTTCCCTCTAAACAAAGAGGGTGCGCAGTGCCCTTATTGACAGTTTCTCTGTGCCAGGTTTCTGTTAACAGCTCCTCTGTGACATTGTAGGCGTCATATTTTGTTGGTTCTCCCAGTTCAGTGCTGTGTGGTGCTCGCCTTGTTCCCCTTGAGTCCTGCCCAAGTGGCACATTTTAAGGGACTTTCCACCAGTACCTCACTCGTTTGGTTTCTGTGGATGAATAATTGTCTTAAGATATTACTCCTGATTAGGGCTGTCATGTTGAAGGCAGACCCGGAGGAGACTGTGGCAGACGTGCTCCACCCCCACCCCCACAACGTGCCCTGCTTCTTCACAGGGCTCAGATGTGCGCAGGGCTCGACCCCAGCCTCGCCCCACCCCTTCCAGTAGGCGGGCTCCGACTGGTGGGTCCCGGGCGCAGTGGCCGCTGTAATGGCCGCCGTGGACACGGACCCCTGGGGCCGCATGGTGTCTGCCCACCGGCCAGGCGCGGCCTCTCCCCGGGCTGACCCCAACCCCACCCCACCTGACCTCGAGAAGGCGAGTGGAACCAGTGCGTGTGGGACGCGGCTGCCAGACAATTCTATTTAAACGGAGAAAAGTAAATGGAGCCTTGCTTATTGCTGAGAGGCATGGCGGGATGCATGGCTTCATTTATCCCGGCTCCTCCCTCTCGATCCCCATGTCGTCCGTGCTGTGGAGCCCTAAGCCGGCAGGACAGCTGTCCAGAGTGGCCAGAAAGGGCTTGATGTGGCCGACAGTCAGCGCCGGCCTCCAGGTCTTTCCTGAGACACGGCGCATGAAGCTGTGTCAAGGGCGCCTCGTCTGCACGTGGGTCGCATCTCCACACCAGGATGAGCATCCCTCTAAGAAGGAAGCTCTTGTTTTCTTGCTCCATCCTGCCACGGGGCGGCACCCACATCTGGAGCGTGCGTGTGGGTGGGAAGAAGCCCTTCTGGAGACCTCAGTGATATTTGTGTGCAGACTTATGTCCGGGTCACGTCGGATCTGCCCCTACACACGCACCAGCCCAGCCAGCAGTGGTCTGAGCAGGGGTTTTGATACCGGGCGAGGCGGTTGGATGGGCAGCCAGGGCCTCTGGTAGGGACAGAGTTAGACATTGTATTGGGCACCATGCTGTCCTGGTGGGCAGGTCTGAGAGAAAGACCCAGGAAAGATGAGCCGAGAGAGGAGGGATGCATGAGAATGATGGACTGGTAAAGAGCAGCCCAAGAGCCTGGGTGGAGAAACCCCCTGGAAGAGTGAGCTGGTGGTGGTGAGGAGCCATAGTGGGAGACTGGCTGGCAGAAGAGTGGCTGGTGTGGAGAGTGTGGCACCGCAGCAAGGTGGCAGAGTGAGCTGGTACCTGGAGATGGCCAGGGATGTGGAAAGCTGGTTTGTGCATTAGCATTTGAAGACGTTTGAAGCGCCTTGAAGAAGCGGAGCAACTCAGAACCCTGGAGAAGAAGTGAAGAGAAGACCTGAACAAAGACTGGACTTTGCAGATTGCCTGCCTCAGGTTGGGAGGGGCAAAAGGTACCATCTTGGACATGTGCCATCTTGGACATGTGTCTTTGGGACCTTTGGGACTGAAAATGGTGACTGGGGTAAGATAATTGGCCACGTGGCTTTAAGGACTTTTTGTTTTCCTGGTTAATTTTCCTTATAAATAAAACCTTGTTGTTTAAATTGCATTATGACTTTAGCAACTGCCAATTGTGGGTGGTACAAATCTGAAAGAATTTGGGCAGCAGTAACTGCATTTTAAAAGTGCCACTTTTTTCCCTGTGACTTCTGCCCTGTTTTGACCCAATCTCAGTTTCTGCTAGAAGCAGCCTCAGATGTCACTTGGCTCCTCTCTCCAGGTGAGGGCAGTGCTGGAAGCTGTTGGAAGATCCCTTCCTTCTCCCTGATTCCCAGACCCTCACCTGGGGACCCCCAGTGGAGAAGGGATGCTTTAGAGCAAAGAGCATGAGGTATTCAGTTACACAATCATGGGTGAGTTCCTTGGCAGTCACTGACCCTGTCTTCACCCTGTTTCCTGTCTTAAACTGAGGACAAGAGCACTGACAGTAAGAAATTTCAGAAGGCATTAGCTGCTATGACTTATGGAAGGCCCTATCCACAGGGAAATGGACAGTTGTCAGTGACCACGCTTCCTTATGCACCCCGCCTCTATTCATTCCTCAGGGCTAAACCAGCATCCAGAAATGCTCTGGTGAAGTAAGCACTAAAATGCAAAATTGGAGGAGAGAAAAAAGCCCACAACTGCTTCATGCTGACTCACATACTCCTAAAACTCACACCCCTATACCTACCACCTTTGAAGAAAGGGTATAGATTTAAGAAATGCATCTGTGGCAAGTCACAGTGATACAGTTACAGAAAAGAAAAGAAATACATCTGGGAATTATAAGTCATATTCCCTTGGACCTGGCCCTGAGAACTCAGACCACTCAACAAGACACAAGGACTCCTATTGAAGTTCAAAGCTGCAGGTTTATTACTGGTGCACCAGGGTTCCCAAGCCAGCTCCACAAGAGAGACCCTGAGCAGTCTCTGTGACAACCTTTCATAGAGCAACACCACCATCACCCCCCATTGTGAAGCAAGCAAGCAAGCAGTAGAAGATGCATTCCCATAACTGCAGGACACGTTCCAACATCCCCATAACGGTGGGATAGGTTTCCATAACTTCCAGTAATGCTGGCATCCATCATTTATCAGGAGGACAAGACAGTTATCAGGAACAGACAGGAATAAGGGGAGGCAGAAACAGGATGTTGGACCAGCCAGTCATGGTAGGTCCTTTCCACCAAGGGCAGGGAGATGACACTGGCTTCAACATGGAAGTTCTAAACAAAATGGAGTCACTTTGGTTAATCTGTTCCCAACAAGAATCCCACTTCCTTCCACCTGAGAGTCATCTGGCTGAAAAGCAGTTATAGGCTGTAAGCTAACCTGGGGGTGGCATGGCAGGATGGCTAAGATTGTACAGCTTATATATGGGCCCATGAGTTTAAATTCTTACTTAGCAGCTGACAACCTCATGAGCTTAGCTGAGTTTATCTTATCCCTTGAAAAGTAACTTGTATGAAGCACTTTGCATGGTGTCTGGCACCCAATCAGCGATCAGAGGCACTGTGGCATTATAAAGTGGTAATTAGGAATGCCGACCTGGGAACCAGGCTCTTAGACTTACTGTGACACCCTGATCCAGGAACTAATCTCTCAGTGGCTCAAGTTCCTCTTCTGCAAAATAGGGGCAGTGAGATGATTTCTCTGAGACAAAATTTGGAAGAAAGGAGTCTATTTGGGAGCCATTTCTAGGATATACCTGGGGGTAGAGGGTAGACTTCTTTTTTTTAATATAATTTTATTTCTAAAAATTGATTGTACATATACACATATATATTACATCATTGTCTACCCCGAGGTTCTCCCACCACCTTAACACCCATGAACTATCTTCATCTCTTGTGTCCATCCTTCTGCTGATTTTGCCCTCCTCCTCCTGTCTTGCTCTATGCTTCAGTTCTATTGACAGTTTTAAATTATTCTTGACCATTTGTTTGTTTTCCCATACCCCTCATATAAGTGAGACCATCCAGTATTTCTCTTTTCCTTTCTGGTTTATTTCCACTAACATGATTCCTTCTAGCTCCATCCATTTGTTGCTGCAAATGACATCATTTTGTACTTTTTGATTGATGTGTAATATTCCATTGCGTGCATATATCGCTTTCTGACCCATTTATCTGTTTGGGGCATTTGGGTTGTTTCTGTATCCTGGTTATTGTAAACAGTGCTGCAGTAAACATCCAGGTACAGGTGTCCTTTTGAATGAGTGATTTGGTGTCCTTTGGGTAGGTTCCCAGAAGTGGGATTGCTGGATCAGATGGTAGCTCCATTTTTGGTAGTCTGAGGTCCTCCACACAGCTTTCCACAGAGACTGCACCAGTTTACATTCCCAGATAGAGGGTAGCTTTCAAGGATAAGAGAACAGAGAAGTAGAGCAGGGAAGGAAGGGCGCCAAGGAGAGGCTACCTCTGTGGTAACTGAGGGTTTCCTTGTGAGGGGAACCCTGGGAGTGGCTGTAGAACACCACCAAGGGACAAGGAAGTTGGTGTATTTATCCACCAAATTCCCATCTGTCATTGACTGAGGGCTGTTTCTGACCCTCTTAACTTGCGGCACTACAGAGCCCTGCACATGGGCAGGAGGACTCTTGCAGTCAGGAGGGAAAAAAACCAAAACAGTTACACTGGTGGTGAATTCAGTTGCTCGCAGTGCAGTGTGCAGCACAGAGAAGAATGAGAGGGACTCCAGACTGCTCACCAACAGCATTTGCTCTCTTACCCCACAGAGTTTTATCATCATTTAATAAAATACATTTGCAGCCAGGCACGGGGACTCGTGCCTGTAAGCTTCAGTCTATGAAGCGGCCGGGGCTAGGGATCGTGGTTCGAGTCCCACCTGGGGCCCATAACGAGACCTAGTCCCCAAAAAAAAGTAGCTGGGCATGGTGGTACGCGTCTGTAATCCCAGCTACCTGGGAAGCTGAGGCTGGGGATTGCTTGAGTCTGTGGTACCCCAGGCAACGTGAGCCTGCGGTTCTGTGGGCAAAAATAGCGAGATCTAGTCTCAAAAAAAAAAAAAATAGGTTTGTACACTCTTTAGAGCTATGTCTCGTGGGGAATAATTGCTCTCCTGGATCAGAGTCACACCAAATAGATTTGAATAATCTTTGTTTGAAACATTTCAAAGTACTTGTGACAATTCTTAACATCACTTATTTAACAGACAGTGAAATTAGGAAAAAGTGATTCTGTTCAGTAAATCGTTATGAACAGCCAGCATACCTGTGTTCCCATAATAATGAACAAAAATCAAAACTTGTTTTCTGAGACAAGGTTCTACTTCCCACTCAAATCATATTCTTTCCCTAGGTGTATTCTTATGCTTGCTATTCTTCGAAAGTATTTTTTCTTTGTTGCTGATCTCCCCTTTACTTTAGTTTACAATCCACAGGTAGGGTTGTTGATAATCTTTAAAAACTCATGGGTAGAATGTCAATTGCCAAAAACCATGGAAATAATCCTACATTTCCACTCTAGGAAGTATAAACAAATGGGGGTTTTGAAGAAACAAATGGTTACCAAAGATGCTCAGTCAACTCAGTGACGGAAAAGATACCACCTGATGGTACTACCGAATTTTATAATATATGTGTGTGTGTATAACACAATCCCTAATTGTTAAGCTAGTCATTCACCTGTAAGCATCAATGGCTCATCAAGAATTAATAGATATTAGAGGAAAATCAAAAGCACAAAAAAGGACCAGAAGGAACAAATAGAATAATCTGTAACATACGGAAGAGATATAATAGAGAAAACAGAAGACAGCTTTTAAATTGCAGACTAATATGCTTTGAGAAACTTGAGAAAAAGAAGAGGTTGTTATGAAAAAAGAAGCAGAGAAAAGTAATGAGAGTTATAGGCTATGAAAAAGCATGTTTAACAAACTTAGTTTATAGAAAATTTAGTGGAAATCACTTAGAAAATTTCTAGCAGTTAGGGTTTATATCAGATTTTAAAAAGTTTTTTAAAAATGAAAGAAGAGATCCTAACAAACCATCAGTTGAAGAGGTTCAGCATCTATTTGATGAATTCAGAGAAAGAGAGAGAGAGAGAGAGAGAGAGAGAGAGATGAATTTGTCAGGGAAAATATCACACAGCCGAAAATAGATGGACTATGACTTTAAGTATTCTTTGTCATGCTTCCTTTCAAAAGGTGGAACTTTATTTCCCTTCCCTGGAATGTAGGTGGGGATTAGTGATTAACTTTCAGTACTGGAAAGTGGCAAATTCCCAATGCTAGATTGATACATTGCTTCTTATTGCCTCTGACTCCTCCCCCCTCTCTCGGGCAGCTGACTCTGCAGGGAGTTATTGGTCCTATGGAAGGACACTATCATACACAGAAGTGCTCCAGGTGGTATCAGCACCAACTTGCCAGCCCAGCAAATGAGCGACTGGCAAAGAAGACCTTTCAGCTCCAAACCTTTACAAGCCTGCAGCCCTGACCAGCATTTTGCCTGGAGCTTCCTCATTTGACCATGCCTGTTTCCATCATGGTGGAGATGACTGGCTGCAGTGTGAAGGTGGGAGTCTGGTCCTAGCTGGCACAGGTCAGGTAGGGTCACAGGCTTTTCCCATGGTGTTTCACGGGAATGGGGTGATTATTATCTGTTTTCTGTTTTGTCTGACTGCATCTTTCCTGTTCTTTTGGTTCAACAGAGCAGGTATTTGCTAGGACTGTGTCTGTAGTCATTGAATTCCTTGAGTGCCAGCCTCTTTAGTTCCCAGTCTATGATATATGAAGCATCAAGGAAACCTAAGAAATTCACCTCTGTGTTATTTGTTGGGTCCTCATGTTGCTAACTGATCTATCTTCTTATCTCTTTCAGTCCTCTTTACTTGCTTCATAAGTCATACCCAGGGGGTTTAGTTGCATTTACTGGCAAAAATAGAGAGAAGTGTGTCTGCTCCATCTTCCCTGCAGTCAAAGGAATTCATTATTTTGAAGTAGTACAACCAAGATTTATTTTTAAGATTGGCAAAGTCGATGGCTATGAAGCAGTCGTGAAGCTAAAGTTTAAGGCCAAAACTAACTTTTCTCACAGAAAGAGACTTTATGCAAGTGTTCACTCCATGTTATCGCTGGTTTGGGGGTCCCCTTTCAACCTGCCATAGCTAGGACATGTCATAAAAAAGAATATTGAAAGTGCCAGGTTGTCAGTGTGCTTTAAATGACTTGATGATAAGTAAAGAAGGTTTTATTAGATTTAGTGGCACTTGGAGACTTTTGGAGTTGTCTACTGACTGGATGCTTTGAACCAGAAGGTAAGTTATTCTGGGCAAGACGCTCTATTCGAGTGACTATCCCAATCAATGACATCATTTATACATGTGCACAGAAGGAATACATGCTGAAAAAAGTTCCCGAGGTTATAGACACATGGAACCATTTAGGTTCCAAGGTACAGTCCAATAAATTTCCATAAAGCGAAGGTGATGATCAGGAGTGTCGGGTCATGTTCTTGGTTTTCTGAAACAATATTTTAGAAAGAATATCATCACATTTTGTAAGCTGCAAAGTAAAACCATGTCTTTTGAAAAGTTCTCATTCTCCCCCCCAATTCCTAAGTAAAATCATTCAGGAACAACTAGAGGGCATTTCAGATTTGGGTGATGAAGACAAAGAAATCTCACTGGAATGTTCAATATTTTGCTGGTGATAAAATATTTTTACTGATGTTGTTTCAGTCCAAGTCCTGTGCTTGTTGGACTAATGGGTAGGAGTCTTAGGACCAGGGAGGTGGGGGAAAATGATAAAGCAAGCCAAAATGTTCACCACACAGTTGAAAGCAACTCTCCCTGACAGATATCAATTTTCTCTCCCAAATAGTCCTGACAGAGTCTTTTAGTATCAACTAGATATTCCCAGAGAGTGCCTCTAGCCCTTACAGATCATTGTTTTCTTATGTCAACATGTATATCACCAGAAAGATCTCACTATTCAAAAGGAAAAAAAGTGAAAGTGTTCAACCTCAGAGCAGTTGACTTTAATTTTTTTCTCATAAGACTATTTTCCAAATCTTATGCAATGCTGCTTCTTGGAAATGCATGAAGTATCCACGTCTGGCTTCCAGATTCCCACAACCATCCATACAGTAGTACATACTATAGCTGGAACAGTAGGCAGCTTAAGCAGGGAGCCTTGCTAGAAAAAGCCTTTCTTTCCAGACCTAACAATTTAACAGCAAGCAACAGCAACAGCAAGCAAGCCAACCCCATGAGAATATTGACAGAAAGACAGGTCTGTTAGCTGCTTTCCTGCCCTGCTAAACGGGTGTCTAGTGAAGGACAGAGTGGACATCTACAAAACCTGACTTCACTTTTTGCTTTAGCCTCTTGAGAGGGAGACACCAGTCCTTCACATTTCTAAAGAGAATGAAAAGACACGCAGTGCTAAGATGACATACTTCCATTCTCAGAGACTCAGTCTCCCAGGATTAATGTCAGTGTGAGGTAGAAACACCCCCTTGAAACCTAGAGGAAAGTGACAGTCAATCAGCAAATGATATCAGGTAAAATTTTTCACAGCAAAGTGGTAGGAACTGTAGAAAGAGACAAACTGTAAATGGGCCAGATATGGTGGCATGCACCTGTAATCCAAGCGCTGGGAGGCTGGGGCCAGGGATTACGTGAGTCCGTGGGTTCGAGACTATCTTGGGCAACACCGCGAGACCTAGTCTCTAAAAAATAGTCAGGCGTGGTGGTGTCCGCCTGTAATCCCAGCTACCTGGGAGACTGAAGCTAAGGGTCGCTTGAATCCTCGGGTTTGAGACTACCCTGGACAACACCACGAGACCTAGCGTCAAAAAAAAACCCTGTAAAATGGTAATCTGTGCATAGTGCAGCTTTCCCAAGCCACCACACCCACAGTGACTGAACCATCACTTCACACGTGGTGAGCATGTCTGCAGCTTGTCAGAGCAGACAAGGTGGAGCGCTAGAGCTTACCTCCCAACTCCATTACTTACTAGCTATGTGACCTAGTACGGCTAGCTAACCTCTCAGTTTTCCAATCTGTACAATGAGCTCCACTTAGCATTTCTTCAGAGCTTGTATATGACACTGTACACTGGGGACCTCCACACTACAGCAAGGAATAGAACGTCACGTGTATCTTGTTTTAAATTAGATCACAGATGTGAATCATCCAGTACAAGACTAGTACCTGAGAGATGTTTGGTAACTGTTATCCCCTTTATTTTAGCCATTGATGGAGACAAACAAAGTTTAAACCCAAACAACGACTTGCTCATTGAAAATGAACCATATCGTCCGGGCGTGCGCCTTTAATTCCAGTCTAGGAAGGGAGGCTGAGGCTAGGAATCGCTTGAGTTCGTGGGTTCGAGACTTCCCCAGGCACCATCGCAAGACCTAGTCTCAAAAAATAGTTGGGCATAGTGGTGCACGCCTGTAATCCCAGCTACCTGGGAGGTTGAGGCTGGGGATGGCTTGAGTCTGTGGGATTGGGACTACCCCAGGCAACGTAGCGAGACCTAGTCTCATAAAAGAAAAAAAAAAGAAAATGAACCCTATCATACCTGCCCTCAGTATTCAGCGTGTTCATCCATTGACCCCTGTTAGGGAAAGTTGGCATCTCAGATGTTAGGGAGCAGGAAGGAGGAAGTGAAAAGCACCCCATTATCTGCCTGAAGCACCCCCCCGAATCTGCTCTCAGCTGTGAGGTGGCACAGGGGTGAGCACGGAAGTGGAGGATGTGCTGTCACTTCCTGAGCCACTATGAATTCACCCTGTGACCAGAGGTAAGTCATTGAAGCAGCCCTCACCTGCCAGAGGTCTTAAGACTGTCCCCAGTAAGCTGACAACCCCTGGCATAGGAACGGTCCTATCTGCGGCCTTCTTCAGGGATCGCCAAAGATGAATAGTTGGCACGCAAACGTTTGCTGAGTGTACAGTTGAGGTCACGCTGCCTCGCCGGTGTTGGAGAGCTTTTAATAAAGGTTAAATGAGGTCATTTCCATAAAAACTCAGTTCTAGGCTGGGCACGGTGGCTTGTGCTTGTAAGCTTCAGCCTATGAAGCGGCCGGTGCTAGGGATCGCGGTTCGAGTCCCGCCTGGGGCCCGTAGCGAGACCTAGTTCCAAAAAAATAGCTGGGCGTGGTGGTTCGCGCCTGTCATCC
>PVHY01017987.1:0-30169 GCA_004024945.1 Uropsilus gracilis
TATCATTGGGTTCCCGAGGCCGGTGGAAATCCTCACCCAGACAAACCTCACTCAGTCAGTCCCTGCGTTGGGCTGCAGGACAATCAATCTGAATTACCAAGAGACCTCAGTGAGAGACAATTGGAAAAGAAAGACCACTTTATTACTTCCAGGGAGCTGCCATCCCTGGAACCCATCTGCTGCCAAGCAGCACGGCAGTGAGACCTGCCCAGAGGAGCAGATAAGACTTGATTGTGAGCAAATAAGATCCATTTGCAACAAGCGCCATCAATTTGCTTGCCAACAATGAGCAAAGTCCTAATTCTCTTTGGTAGGTTCTTGTGGCCTTTGGACAGTTCTCCTGTTTCCACCCTTCGTGGTTCAAACTAACTATTTTTTCCCCAAGAGGGCGCATGAAAGACGGCTTGCCTTGGTGCAACCAGAGGAAGTTTCAGATTACTGAGGTTTGAGTGAAGGCCATTTAGGCTGTGACAGATTTCCAGGTAGCTGTCACCAGCATCCCAGTTTGAGCAATAATCAGTCCCATAAAATTCCAGCAAAATGAAAACTTGTGGACAGTCGCCTAGCATCTGCTTTTAGCGGAGTTGACATTTTTCTTCATATTAGTATTTGCCAACGATGCTTCAATTTGACCAATAATTAACAGTCAGTCCCAGCTAATATTATTCCAGGCACAGCACTGAGTGCTGGTGATCCAGCAGTGAACAGAACAGACACCAGCACTATCCTCCAGGAGCCGACACTCTGATGGAGGGCTGACAGTGTTAACAGGAACAAAAATCATAATGTAGTCATCCTTGCACTAGAATTGAGAAAGAGTGCTCTGCCTCTCAGAGGCATGGAGTATGGCAGTAGAAACAACATTGAGTCATCAGGAAAACTGGTCTCTGCAAGCTAGGAACAGTTTCCTTCCAGAACCTCAGCTTCTATAATTGTAAACTGAGGGCATACTCACCCGTTACTCATTCAGCAAACATTTTTTTTGAGGATTTAACTATATGTTGGGCGCTACACGAGACACTGAAGATTTCATAATGAGCAAGACAAGTATAAGGCTTGCTCTTGTGAAGTTTACAGTGTAGTAGCACAGGCAGCCATCAATCAAATTGTCATATAAATATGTAATTACAGACTGCAATGACTGCTGGGAAGAACGATAGGAGATTATGTGTAGAGCCCAAAACTGGAAATAGCCCAAATGTCCTAAGGAAGCGGGGGTGACTGGAGTGCAAAGAGGAAATGGTTTTAGATGAAGCTGGAGAAGGAGGCAGGGGGTCTGGGAAGGTGGGAACAGGTCAAGGATTGGCCCTAGGTCCAAGAACAAGAGAAAAACTAAAGGTGGGATTCAAACAGGAAAGTAACACGATCCACTTTACATGTTAGAACCACACTAGCTGCAGATGTTCTGGGCAGATGGGATTGGAGGGGTTCAGAGCAGAAACAGAAAGGTGAATTGAGATTCATTCCCAGTGAGTACAAGGATGTTAACAGTGGCTTCCAATAAATAAGTGAAAGATTTTTCAACACCATCATCAGAGAAACACAAAGTACAAAGATCATTCTACTACATGCCCTCAGAAAGACTAACATTTTGGAAAAAATATTTGGGTGTATCTATTAAATATCAGTGTATTTTATGGCCCACAGTAAGGCCCATCAAAAGATATGAGTTTTATCTGTAGTAGCCAAAAGCTGGAAATCACCCAAATGTCCAACAACTGCAGGATGGGCAAATACATCGCAGTATGTTCACACAATGGAGCATTATACAGCCAATAAAAAGAACAATCTACAGATACACCCCAAAGAGATGCATCTCACAAGTGTATACTGTATGTTTCTATTTACATGAAATTCAAAAACCAGCAAGAGAATTCTATAAGAACAATAACAATAATGATGAGAATAATTATTACCCTCGGAAGGGGTGCTGACAAGGAAGGAAGAGGATGGAATCTGCTGGAAAGCTTGGCACATTCTACATCTTGATTTGGGAAGAATTACACCAATCTAGAAATCCATCAAACTGCATATTTAAGGTCTATACAGTTTAGTAAATATGTTATAGCTCAAGATAGCGTAATAAAGAGAATTGACAGTGGCTTGGATGAGGAAGATGCAGAGACAATGGAGACAAGTGGACAGAATAGAGATATTTAAAAGTCAAAATAAAGCCTTCCTAGCTTATGTCACAAGAGTGTACTGAGGATTGAAAAAGATAATATAATATATAAATAAATTATTTAAGATAAAAAATAAAAATAATTTTAAAAAGAAAGTAAAAGATAATATACAGAGAGTTTGTCACCCCAGTGACTTCTTTACTGTGAAAATTCCAACTCAGAGTCGGGCACAATGGCACATGCCTTTAAGAGCAGCCTAGAGCGTGGCTGAGAGTAGGAATTGCTTGAGTCCATGGGTTGGAGACACGCCCAGGCAACACAGCAAGACTTAGTCTCAAAATATAGCTGGGCATGGTGATGCATGCCTGTAATCCCAGCTACCTGGGAAGCTGAGACTAGGGATCATTTGAGTCTGTGGTACCCTGGCAATGTGAGCCTGTGGTTCCCTGGGCAAAATAGCGAGACCTAGTCTCAAAAGAAAGAAAGAAAATTCCAACTCAAACAAAAATTATTCCAGGCTCCGAACTAATGTGTTCTGAATGGCCTCAGAACTAACGCCAGCCTCTCTATGCCTGGGGGAAGAACATGATAGAAGTTTGCCTGGCATATGGGATGTCTGACTTATAAGAGGCATAGCTTCAAACATGAGACTCAGCAGCAGCCTCTGGACTGGCTAGCCTAGGGGACACCCAGGTCTTCCTAGTGGTAAAGAGGCCACTTACTTTCCAGCTGCAGCAAAACCACTGGTGACCGCCCCTTGGCGGTCCTTATCCTAATTGCATTGAATCGCACCATTTTCATGGGGTAACAGGATTTCCATGGGTGACACAGGATTGCAGCTAAGAATGCATGAGGCTACTACCAGTGAGATAAGATAAGGGATTCTTAGGGGAAACTCTGGTGAGCACCCCAAATGCCTGCCCCACAACTCTGGAAGGTAGGCATTTCTAACAGATGAGGGCACCAAAGCTCAGAAAAACGAAGTGGGTTGCCTGGCCCCAGCTAATAAGAGCAGAGGTGGACTGCAACCAGCCCTTCCACGCAGTACTGTTCTCACACGGCAGTATTGTCTGCGCCCCCCCTCACCTGCAGCCCAGCTCTGACAGCATCCACTATGGCAAAACCACGTTCACTGTCCTTGACAGGTAGAGGCTCAAACGTAAAGGGTCACTGGTAAGTAACTTCATTCCACACCCCCCTTCTTTTTTATCCCAGGGAGGGGGGCATTTCACAGCTCATTCATCTTGAAGGTTCCCCAGGGAACAGCGCTGCTCAGGAGACAGTCCACTGAGGCACTAATGATGCAGGCATGGGCAACCAGTCATATGTGCTCTGAAAGTTTTTCAGGCCAAGATCATTCTTATCACGGTCAATGGTGTGGAATTGTGGGTCTAAATCAAGTTCCTGCGTGTGAGCATGGTGGGAACATAAAGACCCTGGCTTTGCTACAAGGGGACTCTTGCATCCCCCTGCACGCACAGGTGTCAAGACCTTCCAGGTGGAAAGAACACTGAACGTTTGTCTTGGAAAGATGTTTACTCTTCTGGGTTTTGAAGCCTGAGGACCTTCCTCCCGCAGAGGGTGACTTGAAATTCCAGCTTCCTTCTGCACGCTCAGAGAGCGCGGCCTTCAAATGTACTTCTCCAGCCTGAAGCAAATGCCCAAGCGAGGGCGGTGAGTAGAAGTCTCAAGCAAAAGATCAAAACGTAAGATTGAATTTTATTTTTCTTTAACACAATTTAAATTCCATTCTGGGTCCTCATTCGACTGGTAATGGAAAAAAACTCAGTCTCAGGCATTTCCGGATTTTCTCCAGTTATTGCCCTTTCCCCAGACTTATTTCTAGGTTGCAGGGGACTGGCATAGTGGTGATGCTGGGGGAAGCCAGGGAGCAGGGGATTACCTTGTCATCGGGTCACCCAGCACCCTCTTCCTTCCTACATGGCACCTTCAGTTCTGTGCCCTCCCAGCCCTTGACAGGAGCATATTAGTGGTTCTGCTCTAATCTGGGCATGGGATTCTTTATAAACTACTGGTGCCAGCTGCCTGGACCCACCCTTCAGCCATGACCTTTGGCTTTCGGGGTTCTACCTGGCCTTAGGCCTTATCCTTCAAAGTCCAGCAAAGCCTAAACTCTCAGCAGGAAACATAACCCATTCCCCCAAGGGCCTGAGGCTTTGAAGACCAGAACCAAAAGCCACCATGATTGCCACCCTGCCCCATCCTGCCATGGAGGTGAGAAAACTGGGGGGTGGTGTTTGAAGTTATATGGGAAGAACAAAAAATCAGTAAGGATTTCAAAGCAATCCTACCGTAATTTTTAGTGAGTACCTTTATTCGGCAGCAAACATTTACTGACCAGCCAGCATACATCGAGTGCTGTGCTGGGGTACAGAAATCAAAGCCTCGCTGTGCTAAGTAGGGGCTGTGGTGAGAAGGAAAATACAGCCTCTGGTCTCACCCCACCTGGGTATTTGTCATGGCTCTGCCATGCCAGCCCTGCAAACACACGTTTCATAACCTCTCAACTGCAGTTCCTTCACCTCATCATGGACCCAACACATGATTTATTTATTCTAATGACTTGACTTATTCTTATTGAAGTACCATTACTTCACATCCCTGCTAGTGTTTTGACTAGGATTCCCCCCAGCAGCAGCATGGTCACTGTAGTGCTCCCTCCACCGAAGTACCCATAGTCCTCCACTGTGTTCTCCCACACACCCCTGTTTTCTCCCCCTCTCCCTTCTCCCTCTGGAAGCCAAAGAGCAATGGTCAGTTTTCAAGGCCAGCATGCGATCTTTTTTTTTTTTTTTTGAGACTAGGTTTCACTATTTTGCCTGGGGAACCGCAGGCTCATGTTGCCCGGAGTATCACGGACTCAAGCGATCCCCAGCCTCAAGCAATTCCCAGCCTCAGCTTGCCAGGTAGCTGGGATTACAGGCACGCGCCACCATGCCCAGCTATTTTTTGAGACTAGGTCTCTCAATGTTGCCCAGGGTGGGTCTCGAACCCACAGACTCAAGCAATTCCTAGTCCCTTGCCTCACTTCACAGACTGAGATTAAAGGCATGCGCCACCGTGCCTGGCCAGCATGTGATTTAAACACAGCAATGTTTATATTTTCCAGGGTGCCCAGTACCATGTTTGGCACCCAGTGGGCATCTAGTAGACGTGGCCCTATGCAAAGGCAGCTGTGAGGGCTCCGAGGAGGAGTGTGTGCCTGCATGCCAGATGACGGGAAAGCAATGAGGGAGCACGAAATGATCATTTTTAACTTTAAAAATAGACTTAAGTGTAGAGAGAAAAAGGGAACAATCAAGCCTGGTCTCAGCACCTGGAATTAAGCACTGTTCGAACCTTGGCACATCAGGACATCTTGACCCAGATTGTCTTTTCTGAAGTAAAATCACCCTCTTATTTTTGCCAGCCTGATCTGTACCTATTATAAAAAATTCAGAAAATGACTTAAAAAAAGCTGAGCTGAGAGCAAACAGATTTACCCCAAATTTTACCTCGGGGTCACTGGTGCACTTTAAGTGGGGGGTGATGAGGGGGTCTGAGTGCTAGAAAGACCACAGGTCACTGGGTGGAAGAGAGTTGGGAGGCAGACCAGAGAGGGAGCAGGAAAAGACAGGTCCCACCCTCGGGTGGTGGCTGCAGGAATGAAGGGGATGGACTGGGTTTGATGGGCAGCTGGGGCATAGGCTTACTGGGCATAAACCCTCTCCTTTCTTCCAGCTGGCTCTCTGGAAACACACACAGCTGGACTAGATTGCGTTTGCCTCCGGTAGGAGTGCCTTCATGGAGTCCGAGCTTACGCATTGTACCCTCAGCTTTTATTGAGGGTAGAGATGAGAAACAGGCACGCGAAGATCAGGCTGCATCTGCTGCAAATCTGCAGTGGAAGGCTTTGTCCAGTACACTGCCCCGAGTCCCTGAGCCTTTTTGAATGGAGGACCAGGAAACAGTTGGTGAAAAAAACCCCAGAATACTTGTGTTTCTCCCAGGCAGCAGAAATGACGCAGTCCAATATAGTTCCCTTTTCGCCCTCCTTGCCAAGAAGCTCAAAACCTACCTTCACATGGTCTGGGTTCTATGCCTAAATACCTGTTAGCTGCTTTTAACTTGAAGAACTTTGTTGCAAATGTATCTTCTGAGAAAATCCTTCCTGAAATAAGAACTCCAGCTTCAAAGGCCAATGGACAATAGGTATTCAATAAGCATTTGATGAATGAAGTAGTAAGTAAAAAGCCAAAATGTAATTCCGCTTGGCAGTCAAGGAGGGCAGAACTTGTTACTAATCCTCATGGCCAACTGTAAGCATCAGGCTCACCAGTCTGGGAGGTTCTTCGTTGGTTTTAGCAGTTACACAGACACACCAGGCAGGGCAGGCCAGGCCAGGGCCAGGGCCTGGGGTGGGGGGGAGGGGAGGGTGGAAGGCAGGCAAGTCCCTAAACTCCCTAGGAATCCTCACAATTTTTCTCTGGGCTCTTCCCCTATGTTGGCTGGTGCTCTCTAATGTGCTCATATGTCATATTTGTGTGTTCTGTGCCCCTTATCCCCACTCTCCTAGGACCAGGTGTGCACACTCACACATGTGCACACCCACTGGATGGCACAATCAAGGGGAAGATGCAGTACCCCAGGTGCCAGTTATGCATGCTATGAAGGAAAACGCCTAACCCATCTACCCTATACAGGGCAATTCAGAGGCAGGCACCCCTGTGCATGTAGGCACAGCCCACAGGAAGTGATGGTGCATTTGAAGAATAAAAAAGGAATTGAGAAACAAGCCTCTTCTGGACTGAAGGAACATAACTTTTGCCTTCTTGGAATCCAAATATTGTTCAACAGATACGGAGCCCTTAAAGGGAAGAAACAAAAATGTGATATGTGTGTGCGTGTGAGTGCTTGCTCATCCTTTGCACAGCTATTCTCTGCCTATTAAGTTCCTACTCATGCTTCAGCATGAAAGCCAAGTTACTCCAAGACCCCCCCACCCCCAGCACATGTTTATAATCATAACCACATCTGGAATGCCTTGCAAACAGCAAACACATACAGCTCCTCATTCAGTTCTTGCAACAGCCCTGTTAAGTGATTGTTATTAGCATTGTCTCCATTCCATAGATGAAAATGATGAGGCTCTCAAACTGCTCTGTCTCAGCTGGCAAATCACTAGCCGTGTGAAGCTACTGAGTACGTGACCTTCAGCTAGTCTGATGGAGCGTAAATGAGTTGGTGAGGCTCTGTGACCAGTGCCTGTTGTAAGGCGGCTGGTCCAGTGGGCGTGTGCATGTGTGAGTGGGCACACCTGGGACTAGGAGGCAAGGATAAAAAGGTGGCACCATCACCCCCCCCCATGAGGGAACACAAGGAGAGAGCATGGGATGATAGAACATGCACAAGTAAATGCCGGAGAGAAAGAGGCCAGATAGAGTGTAAAGGTTCCCAGGGGGCTGGAGTGCTCACCTGCCTCTCAACACCCCCTGGCCTTGGCCTTGGCCCTGCCCTACCTGGTGTGTCTGTGTAACTGCTGGACCCAATAAAGAATCTACCAAGAGCCTGATGCCTGCACTGCACTGTAGCTGGCATCATAAACAGAATGGTTGCACCACCTCTGAACTAAGATGTGTTCTGAACGCAAGTTATGCTGCAGAATCTGGAAACCATACCAGAAAATGTTAACTATCTTATGACTCGCTTTCATGTTGATTACATGTTGAATTATTTGTATACTGAGTTAAATAAAATACCCCCAAGATTAATTAGTTTCTTTTCACTTTTTCAAATGTGGTCATGAGGAAACTTGCATATGCAATGCTGCCCTAGGTCAGTGGGAAGGGGCAAATGCTTTCTGTAAAACCAGATGGTAAATACTTTAGGCATTGTGCTGTCATGGCCACTGGACTCACCACGGTAGTATGAAAGCAGCAACAGGTAAATAAATGGACATGGCTGGGCTCCAGTAACTTCATTAACAAAGAGCCAACAGGCTGAGCGGTCACTGGCTGACTGGTCTAGAGCTGCAGAGAAGAAGTGTGCGCTAGGGTGGGGTGTCAGAAACATACGAGGTTCGAGGTTCGGATCTGACCCAGCCTGGTAGCCACTTAACTACAATGAGCCTCAATTTGCCTAAAAATGGGGCTAAGTCCTCCAGAAAGTGGGCAAAGAATATGGACAGACAATTCAGAGTATCAGTGACTAATAGGTGTAGACACTATGTCTAACCTCACTGCAAGATACACCATGAAGACAATAATGAGCTATGTCATTAGTATGGCTGTCATGTTCACTTTTCAAATGTAAAGTTTCACTTTTTTTTTTTTTTTTTTGAGACTAGGTCTCACTATTTTTGCCCGTGGAACTGCAGGCTGTCATTGCCCGGGGTACCTCAGACTCAAGCAATCCCCAGCCTCAGCTTCCCAGGTAGCTGGGATTACAGGCGCGCGCCACCACGCCCAGCTATTTTTTGGGACTAGGTCTCACTGTGTTGCCCCGAGCGGGACTCGAACTGCGATCCCTAGCCCCAGCTGCTTCATAGGCTGAAGCTTACAGGCACGAGCCACCATGCCTGGTTAGTTTCACTTTTAATTATAAAGCACACACCTAAATGTCTGTCTTTCTAGATAGACTGTGGGGATGTAAAGCGATACAACATTTTCAGAAAGCAACTCGGCAATATGGCTTTTAAAATCTTCAAAAATCTTTAAAAATCTATGTCATTTAACCCAGTACTTCTACTTCAAGGAGTCTCCATCCTAAGGAAACCATTAGAGATACGGACAGAGATTTATATACAGAGATGTTCACTGCAGCATTATTTATAATAGTGAAAAAACTAGAAGCCACCTATACATCCAGCAATTATAGTTAAATACATAATGACCTATCAATTGGGTCAATACTGAGCAAATATAAAAATTGTGGAAATATTCCTTTTATTATATCAAGTGGGAAAAAGGGTACAGGACTGTTAAGAAGTCAGGGTAGGAAATGCATATATTTGCATCAAAAAAATAAAGGAGTGGCAGAAATGTACCACAAGGTTGCTGTGTGTTATCTTGGGGTAGAGAGATTATGTGGAATATCTACTTTGGCTTTATTATTGCTTTCCAATATTCTTTATTTAGAATACATTTCTTTATGCTCAGAAAATTGACATTATGAAAATTTTAAACCTCAACCCAATTTAAAAAATGGGCAAAACATATACACAGATGAGATGTAAAATGGGCAAAGAAAATAGAAAAATAGCATATAAATATAAAACTTCCCAATCTCAGTAGAAATAGGGCAATTAAAGCAACAAAGAGATTTTTTTTCATCTATCAGCTTAGCAAAAACGGGGGGGGGGGGAAGATATACACTAGCCATTAATGGCATGGATATAAGGCATTGACAGTCCTCTCATATGCTTTGGGGAAGTGTATAGTTTCTTTGGAAGAGAGTTTGACAAAAGCTATGAATATTTTGAAAGCACATTCTGTTCCATTCAGTAATTCCACTTCTAGGTATTGGTCATATGTGCATAAAACACTCATATTAGGATGTTCAGGGAAGCATTCTCATTGCATTCAATATGAAAACATTGGAAACAACCCACATGTCCATCAATAGAAGAGCTATGGTGAGTCTCTTCTGTGGAATATTAGGTAGAAGTTAAAAGGATAAAATAGATCTACATACACTGACATCAAATGAGGAGGGAGGTGAAAGGCAAGCTACAGAAGACATAACAGCTCTGGACAATTCTACCTCATAGCTTTTTGACATGGAGGGAGGGAGGAAAAGAGAGTGTGACTGAGGTAGAGGGAGGCAACAGGACATTTCTCCCTTTGATTCCATAAACTTCTCTCTCAGCACTAAGAGCTTTGGGTTTATAGCCCAGGCTCTGGAGATAGATGGCTTAAATCCTGGCCCTACCACTTAATATGTGACTTTGTGTAAGTTGCTCAAAACCTCAGTATCTGTAAAATGGGGATCATTATAGCCTCCACCTCATGAAGTTGCTGAGAAAATGAGATGAGCTAATGTAGATAAAGCACTGAACCTGGTGCCTGGGACATAATACACCCTCAAATGCTCACTATCATTCTTAGAACCATCATGATCAGAAACATGGAGCTGAAAATACTTTTATTAAATACCTGTACAAAGGCAGAATTTTTGAAGGACCAGCCTCTTTATAACACCTCAATGGGAAGGAGACTCTCCAACTGGAGACAGAGCTGGGACAAGGTAACCTCTGGCACACAGCTCGTGACGAGCTAAAGCGTTTCACCTCTGGAGTCAGGCTGTCTTGGGTCGAATCCAGAATCTTCTACTTGCTAGGTGTGCAAGTTCTCTGCACCCTAGGTTCTCTGGCCTTCAGTTTCCTTATCTACAGGCCAGTGGTTGATAACAGCGCCTATCTTATGAGGATAAAATGAGACTGAATGAGCTAACGTTCTTGGGAAAGTGTCTGAGCAGGCATTGACTATTCTGGTTGTTGGTATTGACAATGTTATTAGTAGCCCAGTAGGAGAGGCAGCACCACTACCACTACTATTGCTAAATGTTTTATCTCCCCCAAGTGGCCTCCACACTCCGCCAGGGCAGCAACCACATTACATCCTAGAGAACCCACACTAGTGCCTGACAGTGGGCACTTAAATATTTGTGAGATGGCTATCACTGCTTTAGTTTGAGGCATCCTTTAAAAAAAAAAAAAAAGGCAGCCGAGGGAAGAGGAAGTACACAAGCACTGGATCAGGGGGCCCAATTCTTACCACCTGGGTGCCTGTAGGTTGGTCTGGATCTCCCTGATCCTCAGGCTTCTCACCAGAGAGGTGGTTTAACAGTAGTATTTGCCCCATAGGATCATTGAGAAAATTAAGGCAGGTGATGCATATGATGTCCCACAGTCCTCAATAGGTTCCCAGTAGGTGCTTTCTTTTTTGAGACTAGGTTTCACTATGTTGCCTGAGGTAGTCCGGGGTAGTCCCAAACCGGGATCAGATCTGAGTAGTCCAGATCCAGGATTGGATCTGGGATCCTGTGGACTCAGGAGTTCCCCAGCCTCAGCCTCCCAGGCGTGCGCCACCACGCCCAGCTAATTTTTTTGAGACTAGGTCTCACTATGTTGCCCGGGGTGGGTCTCGAACCAGCAGACGTAAGTGATTCCTAGCCTCGGCCTCCCTTCCTAGGCTGGGATTAAAGGCACACACCGCCGCACCTGGCCACTAGGTGCTTTCTTAATGCTACCCCCACGGTGGTTTAATAGTGATGGCAAAGGTGAGTGCCTACTTAGCCAGCTTGGGTAACTGGACCATAATGAGACATCACTGCATACCTAGTCACAAAATGCCACGACTCGGACCTAGTGTCCAAGGAGGAAAGAGGCACTGGGAATGCAAACTTTGCCAATTTCAGAGTAAGTGATGTCATAGAGGTTGGGTTGTACTAAATATGGGTAGGTAGGAGGGCTGGAATCTAAATAAAAATAATAATCATAATAATAATAATGATAGTATTGGTGCCAGGCACCAAGTGAAGCGTCTTGCATGTATTAACTGCATTGTTCTTTACAACATTCCTCAAAGATCTCTCTGTCAGTTTAATTATCCCCAACTTACAAATGGGGAAACTGAATGTTTAAACAGGGAAGAAAAAGTTCCATGGTCACAGAAAAAGAAGCTACAAAGTCAGACTTGCCTTCTGCCCTTGGAGGGAAATGGGTCACATCCACATCCACACAAACACATGCACACACACACCACCACCACCACCACCACCCTCACTGCCACCTGGGGTCAAGGATGGATGGGTCTTCGGGGCCATGGAAGCCTTCATTCTTGTTATGTTTTCTGTGGAGGAAAAAGAGGCAGCACACAGCACATGCAGGCAGAATGGAGGTGCTGGACCCCGGGTCTTGACTCACGACCAGCAGGAGCTGCCCTCCTCCTGCTGCAATACACAAGTGTCTACACCAACAATAGGACAACCATCGCTACAGCAGTGACAATGTCTGTACTTTTCTGAATGAGTAAATGTTTTTCCAGTAAAAAATAGAAGGTCTAGAGGGTTGGGGAGGCAGGAGAGGGTATTGAGGATCAGACAGTAAAAACAGAGAAGATCCATAGCAAGACCTAGTTTCTAAAACAACAACAACAGAGAAGACCCAGCCATGTTGTCCTCTTGGGGTGACAGATGGTGGGCCAAAGGCAGGGGGCCAAGAACAGAGGGCTCCCAATTTGGTCTAAGCTGCAGCTTTCACCTTCTTGAGACCTAGAACATACCCAGACCCATAGAGCCCACTGACACTGGACACACTGTGGGCCTCCACCCCTCATGTGGCAATGGTGGGCTGTTTGGCCAGCCCCTTGCAGGTTGGGCAGGGTCTCAACATTGGCCTGGAGGGCAGCTGGTGTCATGACAGAGACAAGAACTCAGGACAAGTGGGACTAATTCCCAACTCCCTGTATTTGATGCCAGAGCTGAGCTTCGTGAATGAACAGGAGTCGGCGTGTGATCTGATGTGCAATCGGAAGAATGATGTGGAACAGTGACAAAAGCAGCCATGTGTGCACACACGTCCTTGTGGCAGAGCGCGAGCATCTGCAGAGATGCTCCCACTGAGAGCTGCAGAGGGAAGCTGGCCAGACACTCTCCTTATTACATTATGGGTTATTTTTTCCCCCAGATTTGAGATCCCAGACTTGGGTTTCAGAGAGTAAAAAGGAGTCAAATGGTGAAACTGTGCCTGGATCCGAGTGTCCAAGATACAGCAAGGGAGAGCCCAGAAGTGTCACCAGGGATGTGTGTCACTGGGCGATGGACCCAGCCGGAGAGGCCACTGCTTCTCTCCTACCTAATCAAGCCTCCTGGCATTGACAGAGGTGAACTGGGGGTGGAGAGATCTGCCTCACCATTATCTCTGCTCTGTGGCACCTTCTCCTCCTTCCCCTCCTCCCTCTCTCTCTGCCTCTCCCTCCCTCCCTCCATCCCAGCTTTGCTCCCGCCTATGAAAAATCAGCAAATAAAAAGTTACATTAACCCCACCCTGACCTCGCCGACATAATACACTGCAGGCTGATGCGCTGCCTTTGGAGACTGGCTGAGAACCTGTCACTCTCCAATGTCCCGAGCACAGCCTGGGGAGCATTTACCGGATAATTAATATATTAAATGCATGAAAAATAGTTACACAGACTTCCCCTCCCCACCCCGGGTAGGGAGGTGGGATGCAAAAAAGACAGATTCAGGCTGTATACCATCAATATAAAAGCATCCCCCGAATAGCCATCATAAAAACTGTTCATAATTTTATAGCTTCATTCCTGTTGGAGCACCATAAAGGCAAGTCATATTTTTTACACTCAGGATGCCCCATAAAAAAAAGGAGCAAGCGAGAAAACGAGAACTTGGCAAGAAGCTCTTTCATTCTCACCTGAGGGTGAGGGAAAAGAAGGCGACCCCACATTTGTCCTCTCTGACCCCCTTCTTGCCCCTCTCCCTTGGCCTGGCTGTGAATTCTGATGAGCCCATCAGAATAAGTATTAATTGGATGACTTTATTACTTTTTATTTGGCCTTTTTTTCTTTTTGCTGATTATATATTTGCCTTTTATGAGGCTGGAGGTGGGGGTGGTGATGAGGTATCACTCTTTGTTCAGGTCATTCCAGCCTTTTACTTTTCTTCTGAGAAACTGGGGTACAGGGGCTGAAATAACAAAGGTCTGCTTTAACTACTTGGAATGGACAAAGTTACAGTACAGAAAGGAGCAGAGGCTGTAGATTTCTGGGAGGAGATGTGAAGGGCACCGAGTCAGGTGATGGAGCGGAAGAGGAAGGGCAGAGTAACTGCTGTTGCCCTGATCTCCTGACCTGAGGCTGGCATGGGCTGCTCCCCTCAGACTCTCTGCCAGATATTTCTGCATAAGACTCTCATGGGCAGATAGGGGTGAGGAGAAAGGAGCATTTAAGAGCAGCTACAAACTCAGACCTGATCTTGGCCATAGCTGCAGGAGACTGTTCCTTTCCTAGTCAGCCCTACAGCATTCCAAGAAGACACTAAGGGTAAGGTGACCCCTTTCCAGCAATTCCCCCAAATGTGTGCACATGCACACACACACACACACACACACACATACACACACACTGCACTAGACCCTCAGAAAGACCTGTCCAGTTCCTGCTGACCCACGAGGAAACCTTGACCCTCTTCCTAACCCTGGAAGGGGAGAGGAGGTGGGGTACGTGTCTTCTTTGTGGGTTTAGGTGCTGGCCCAGCAGCTGCAAGGAGAAGCTGACACACACTCCCTCGTCTCTGTGAGAAGCTTCCAACGCATGGGGGAGACAGATACTCATGGAGAGACGCGCAAGGGAGGCACCCCACTGCTTCTCACATGACCAGGCTGCCTGCCCCCAAGCCTGGGGTCCCTGTGGACCAAAGACACACAAAAGCAGGCTCTGGGTGGCTGAGCGCCAAGCCAGTGGCAGGGAGGGCATGGGGTGCATGCGGGCTGTGTGGCTACTGGCCGTGGTGCTGAAACACCCTCTAAGTTATCTGCCACTGTGACCACAGTGGCTTGATTTTTTTTTCCCAGTCAAGCTGTGTATGCCTCTCCTTCTTTGGGGTCTTTGCAGTTTGACTGCCTTTACTAGCCCTGCCATCTCTGTTAGGGTTGAAGGTGCTCCAGAGTGGGTACTACACCTCTTCAATAAAACCAGGGACATCACTGCAGGAAAAGCCTCTTCTTGATCATACAGGTACTGCCAAGGCCAAGGGGTCTGTTTTCCCCAGCAATCTGAGTGCTCCCTCAAGGTAGTTTCTGGTTGGCATCCCTCATCAGAAGGGTCTTGTTTAGGTTGTTATTCTATCTGATGGAAAGCTCCCCCAGACATACTTTGTCTCCCCCACTAGCTTGGGATTTTACTCTGCCAGGAGTTATAGCTCTGCCTCCAGGTTTAGAACTCCCCCTGAAGCTTTCTCTCCACTACAAAAGTGGGAAACCCTTGGAGAAAAGGGCTAGGTCTCCTCAAGGGTAGGAACTCAGTATCCTTAATCTGACTACAAGTCCTACACCCTGGTGACAAAATGGGTTTCCCCTAGTGAGCTGAATGCCTCCCAGGTCAGGAGCTGGCATTTGCTCACAAGACTGGGTCCTCTCCCAACACACACACACACACACACACACACACACCAGGCACTATGATTCTCCCATAATATAGGGAACCCATCAAGGACAGTGGTTTCACCACCAAACTCTCAGATCAGAAACTGTGTCTCTCACACAAGACTAGAGGTCACAAGTGCGGGGAGTATAACTTCTTTGTAGGAGTCTGGGGGCCCTCAAGGGCATGAGTCCCCCCAATACTCTGGAAGCTCCTACACATCAGACTCCCCCGGGACAAGATGCGTGTTTCCTTTGTTCAACCCTGCACCAAGGAGAGGCACTTGGTAACTGCTATGGTTGAATCTGAATGCACCATCTGTGAACTGGACAAAAGAGACTAACGTTATCAGACCCCTCCATGTGCCAGTCATGGCCTCAGGCCCTTCACACCCATTATCTTATAGCCTCACCACTATCCTGTGTGGCAGCTCTCTTAGCCCCTTTCTGCATACAAGATGATGCTGACACCCAGGAGTCCTGTTTCAATTCTCTCATCCTGTCTTGAATTCACCCCACTCCTCGCCCCCATAGCTTCTGACAGACCCCGCTGACCCACTCCTATCCATGCACCCAAGTGGGCCAACTCAGACCCCTTATCTCAGATCTTGAGATAAATCAGTTTGCGAGCTGTACAGCAAGAGTCATTCTTCCCTTTCCTGGAGTATTCAGGATTGTGGGCCCAACCCTGTGGGGGGGCGGGGGGGAAGAAGGAGGAATGAGCATGCAGGTAAGGGGACTAAACATTCTCCCTAGAAGCCCCTACTAACTCTGATTCTGCAAGCACCCAGAAAAGGGGAGGTAAAGAGAGGAAAGGGGGGTCACTGGGTATTCTTTGTAAATCAGATTTCTGAATTCACATTTTCCTTCTTTCTTTTCCTTTTTTCCTCTTTTCTTAGTCAATGAAAATTTAAATCCTCCTCATCCTTCTTGTACCCAACAGGATCTCAACATGTTCGGATGAGAGCAGCTATGGGCATCTCTGTATTATACATTGTTTTATCTGCTTGTCTGTGTGCATGCATTTCTGTGTAAGTGTATGCACGTATTTAATAAAAATAGGTCCACCTCTTCTTCCAAGCCAGAACTAAAAATAGAGGGGAGGGGAAATAAGCATCCTCCTCCCCAAAACGAAAAGCATCAACTAATTTGAAAAATATTTAAGAAACTCTGGGTCGTCATCCACTCGCCTCTCCCTGCTCCATAATTACACTGCAGTGCCTGATATTTTCATGGGACATTAAACCAGGAGTCAGGTGATGGGCTCCTTCCGTCTACGCCTATCCGTTAGCCGCCAGGCCCCCGCGGACCTTGACATTATTAATAGTCCTATTCATTAAGTATTACTCTTGTAGAATGAGTAGCATAATATTGGCCTGGAGATAGGAACAGGCAGAAGGAATAAGTCAAATTAATTTTCCGGAGCAAACGCCCCGGTTCTGTAAATGACATTCTGTACTGTTAGCATTTTAAATGTGGCACAAATGGCAGGAGACACAATTTGAAAGCAAAATACTAGAAGACATGGCTCAGGGTGGAACGTGGCAGCAGAAAAATCTAAGAGCGTCAGGGACATGGGAGTGGGAGGGTCTGGCCTGTGTAGTGATAGGAAGAGGAGGATTTTTTTTTTAACGGGCATTTATTTAAAATTCCAGTTAGGGAGGAGGTAAATAGGAGGGCAGGTAGTAAGGTCTGTGTGGACAGTGTGAGTGTATGGCTGGATATCTTGTGAAACAAGAAGAATCAGTTGCAGTCTGCTCCTCGCCTACCCTAAGCAAAGGGTCTAGGGGTGTAGTTGGGGGCTTTCTTCCACTGAGTCCCCCAGTGGGCTTTTTTCCACCTCTTCCAAATTTTTCTGAACGGACCTAAGGAAAGCTAAATAATCATTTCTTACATAGGTGAGGCTTGGTAGATAAGAACACCGTCCTCCATGCCACCTTCCATCCATCCATTCAACAATACACGCCAATCTGGGACAAGCCCTGTGTTGTACTTCAGAGCACAGGGCACTTACAAATTGGCTAGGAAAGGCTCCAAATGTGGAGTCCTGTGGTTGTGCCAGGAGGCACCCAGGTAACTGTGGTACAGTGTAATTTGTCACAAGAGCAACACAAAACAAAAGTACAGAAGCTACCAGATGGTCTCACTTATATGTGGGATAGAGGGGAAACAAACAAAAGGACAAGAAAAAGTTAAAACAAACTAAAGCAACCAAACTAAAAAGAACTAAAGCATAAAGTAAGGGAGTATGGGGGGGTGAAATCAGGGGAAAGAATTGCACAAGAGATTAGGTAGGCGAGAATTCTACAACTGAACCACCCATGCACCAGCACAAGAGATTAGGATTAGGGTGATGGCTCATGGGTGACATGATGGTGAGAGAACTTTGGGGTATAAAACTATGTAAGAAAAAATATATAATCAGTAAAAAGAATAGGAAAAAAAAGAAGCTCAAGTAATAGAGAGAGTCCACTTATTAGAGCACACTAACTAGAGGTGGTGGCATTTAATGTGGGAAGATTTAGGACATGAAATAAGAAGACAGGAAATCTGGATGATGGGAGAAGGCTGAACCAATTCTGGAGCCATCTCAGGGCAGCATGAATGAGAATCAGTGGGTTGGTGTCTATGACAGAAGGCTTCGGAAGGGTGATCTTCACTGTCAGAGATCTGCATGTCTGACACCCAATATTATGGAAACAAGTATGAGAGCACAGCACCTTGCCTGCAGTCCATCCTCTGACCTCATTCTCCCCAAGACATGAAGCATGCCCTTGCCTTGTGACAAAAACACAGTGATCTGCAGCCCATGCCTTGAGGGGCTCCTGGGTTGATACCATTTCATCTCAAAGGTTAAAAGATTAGGCAATAATATTACCCTCAACAAAGTCAGCCTGTTGGGGAGTAAACAGTGAATATCCACAAGTGCATCTTAGGAAGTCAGAACGCTTTTCTACTAAATAGTTACTAACCAATAGGTCTTTTTAAGTCTAGTACCTATCACTATCTACATAGATCCTCCCAGATATTTCATACTTTCCCCAAACACAGTTTTTGTCCTTACCTCTTGCCTAGAACTGAGTTCCTGTATAGTCATGTCCCTTTCCTCTGTACTCCATCCTCATCCAAATGTCAAAGGGATTTTTTCCCCTCTTCTTTGGAGAAAGAAACATCTGAATTTACCTGGATCCTAACTAGGATTTGCCATTCAGGATCTGAGAAAATAAAATCCCTGGGGTACAAACCCTGGGGTAAGAATACATCCTTAAGGAACTAGAATAGCAGAAGATAAACATACAAACAAATTGAGGCTTTACAGTCTATAATTGGAGATTCAAGAGAGACACATTGAAAATGTTAAAGCAACAATAACTATCCCATAGAAAGTACCATAGACCATGTGCTGTTCTAAAAGATTTTTACTTATATTAACTCATTTAATCTTTTCATCAACTTGATGATATCAGTACCATTTTTATCCCTATTTTACAAGGGATGAGAAAACTGAAGTTGATAGAGGTTAACCTGCCCAGAATTAAACAAATAATAAGTAGTAGATCCAGAATTGTAATCCATGCTCTTAATGTCTGGGCCTAGGGATCCTGGGGGTGATCTAGAAGCTTCTTCCAGACCCACATATATTAGCACTTCAGACAAGGTTGAGTGACCAAACAAAGAATTCTTCTTTCCCAAGTTCAAGGGAAGAGATGGTGCTTTATGTCTACCTCATCTATTTTCAGTCTTGCTCTCTTTGGGGCAGAGTTGCATTGCCAGGATGCTGATTCTTCAGTCATTGGTTCTGATACCGGCCGTGTACATACTACCTTGAAAAAGAAAGTGGTGTGATGGGGAGATCACTGAATTAGAAACCAAGAACTTGGTCCACTCCCTACGCATCTTGGAGAAGTCATCACCTCTCTGCATCTCAGCTCCCATGTGTGACATGAAGATCTTAAATCAGGTGCTTTTCAAAGTTATCTCCCAACTGCCACACTCTACTAAAGTGATTTTCAATTTTGGATGAACATTGGAATCACCTGGGTGACTTTTATAAAAACATCTACTCCTGGGTCACACCCAAGGCTAAATGAATCAGAATATCTTGGGCTATAACCCAAAGACACTGGAAGTTAAAAAATGTCCCCAGGGAATCATAATGTGCATTCATGGTCTGTAGAACCCAGGTAGAGTTCAGACCCAAGCCTGCACTTTCACTCTGGCCTAATCAGAAACCTTAGAAACTGGTGACCAGGAACTGGTGTAGGAAGTGAGGCAGAGATAAAGAGACCATCCCAGTAGATGCAAAAATTCCAGTGTAACCCCAGGACACACAGAAAAGTAACCTCTCAAAGTGACTGATTACTATCAGACCAAGTTTTGGGGACAAGTCTCCAAGTTAGGAACAATAGGAGGTCTCTTGGGATAGCAGATCTGACTCACCCTTCTTAGTCCTGGAATTCCAGATTCTTAATCCCTTGCATCCCCCATTTTTAGAGGTGTCTTTCCTACCTCTGCCTAGATTCCAATGGGGTGTCACAACTTTGGGGAGCAGGCTAGGGAGGAGAACCCCTTCTACCCAATACCAGAGAAGCCACATCTCTCCCCCTCCCCAGAACTGAATAAATACATTTAGCACCGCCTCTGCCTTTTTTTCCCCAATTTAGTATTGTTTAATATGCATTTAATCAGGCCATTCGGTATTACAGCGGCTATGTAGCGTGACTCCCCCCGCGGGCACAGGGGGAGGGCGTTATAGGCCATTAGGCTAAAGTAATATGTATGAGGAGTCACTTTTCCCCAGGGCGCAGTAACTATTTTTGCTCCCCAGTCGTCCCCATTAAATCATTAAACCTCATGACTATACTTTCTGAACTCTACCATGATCTTTAAAAAGCCAAGCATTAAAGGGCAGCTGTCACCCTCCACCGCCCAGGCCTCGGCCGCTTTATGTATTCACAGCATTAAGTCCTTTGTCAGTCTATACATCATTGAGTCGGGGGTGGGGGGCTTGAGGGTGGTTACAGCGCTTGAGGAGTCGATATCCAACCCCCAGCTCTCCCCTGGGGAGGGTTCACGGGGTCTGAGGCTAGACCCCCCTCTGGGAGAAGGTGGTTATGCAGAGCTGACTGGCTGAGGAGGAACGGGCAGGAGCTCCTGGGAACTGTCCGTGGTTCTGAAGTTTTATCCCAGACTGAAATTATCCTCTCTCCCTCTCTGATCAGCTGTTTTACTTTCTCAAAGAACAAAAGTCATTTGATAACTAAATACGTCTTGAAAATCCCCCAATATTTTACTTTTAGAGTGAGCATAATATTGTCCGAGGAAAGTTGAGGAGCAAGGAAATATCTGTGAATTAAGATTTGAAAAGCTGCTAACTGGCACAATCTGGATAAGTCTGATCAGTTTCTCCAGTAATAAGCCATGCCAAGTGCGCAGGTTTGTTGAGACGATAGTGCTCATTAGGTTATTTGGAAACAATAAACAGTGCATATATATATTGATGCATTCCTGATGAATATTAATCGATACTAATTTTGTTTTTATCTGTTAGTAAATATTTATTCTATCATGTTACCACTATTGGTTGTTGTTAATAGGGGCTACTCAAGAACCATGAAAACTCCTTCTCCCTTAGGAAATCTATCCCCCCCAAAGGGATGGAAAAAGAGGACCACATTAGTAGAAAAACAGAAGCAGCATATTTCTGTTTTATTTACCTTCTCTGAATTCAAGTGAAGATCCCAAGTCCCTTTTCCCAATCTTGTGGAGTCCCTGTTTAATCCTAATTTCAAACCCACAATTCTCACCCCTGAAACACAGGTGTTTTTCTCACTCTGTATCCCAATGCTGGCCTCACCATCAAAAAGCTGGGCAGGGAAGGGTTAAGCATCTCAGCCACCCCCAACAGGGTCCTCCTCACAGGCTGGGAAACAATGGAGCCATCAGTCTATATTTGACCTTTGCTCCCACAGCGTTTATGACTTATTCCTCTCCTCCACAGCCTGCTGAGATTCAGCCTTCAATCTCCCACCCCTTGCCAGAACCACTGGCCCTCCCCCCACGTCCTCCCTTCTTTCCCTTTCCTTCCTCATCTCTCCCAGCTTTCTTCAAGTCTCAGATCCCATTCTCCCTTCCTGTATTCCCTATTCAAGTACTCCACTGCAGTTTCTATTTCTTTCTCTCATTCTTTCTTTCCTACCTTTTATTACACTTCCTCTCTTTCTCCTCATTTTCTGTTTCTCCTCTTACTCCCCCCGACATTTAGCCCTGGACATCCAGATTTGGGTGCAGGTTCTTGGAAAATCTCAGTTTGCCCTCTTCTCTCTTATAATGCTCTCAAACCTAGTTCAGCCCCTAATATTCTGTCCAAAAGTGGTCACAAATTGGCACAACCAAGGTATGCAGAATGGGAAAGGTGTTGTATCCATTCATGGGCTGGGAGTGCCAGGGGGTGGGGGGTAATGTCACCCAGACTGGGACAGAGATGAATGGAGAGGCTCATCAAAGAGGAGGAATGCTGGTGTGCAGAAAAAGGAACAGAGCACAGAAGCCTGAGTATCACAAAACCTGATTTAAGCCCCAGCTCTTCCACCTTTTATGTGACCTTGGGTTAACCATCCCTCTGAGCTTCTTCCTACCCTACAAAACAGGAGTTAAAAATGCCTTCCTTGACCTGGCTAGCAAGGTCATTGTAAGGATCAAGAAATAGAGTAGGAAACTATTATAAACTGTAGAAAGCTATATAAATGTAGGGAGTGGGGAATGTGTTATTTTTATGCCTGGAGTTTCATCTGACTGTTTTGCCTCCTCCCAATACCCTACCCCACCCCCCACACACCCCTGCAGCAGAATAGAGAAGCAATTCGATACATCTATACAGCACCTTCCAATTTTAAAAGCATATTCATAATTTTTTCACTTTTTAAATAATCTATAAATGAAGGCTATAGATTATGACTGGCCCCATTTTATAGATGTGAAGACTTGTTCAAGACCACAACAGTAAGTAGTAAAGCCAGGACTCAAGTCTAAGTTTTCAGTCTCTAAGTTCAGTGCTCTTTCTACCATTCTCTGTGGTGTCTCAATTACGTTCAGGGCCCAGGCTGGAGGGCATCCATTTCAGTAACCTGTTACCTTCCTTGCACAGTCTATTTACATGCCCACCTTCCTCCAGTGAGTTCTGTGAAAAGGAAGAAAAAGTTGGCTGGGTACTTAGTGAAATTATTTGCTAGGTGAATGAATGAATGAATGAATGAACACCCCTCCTCACCTTGGGAGCAGGGGTATATCTAGAAAATGAATTAAAACTTGGTCCTCTTCTACACAAGAGGGCTAGTGCATGGGCACAAAGTGGGCTCTGGACTCTAGCATGAGAATTCTCTGGGGGAAGGGTCCAGCCCACCCCCCCACACTCACACATTGCTCAGTCCCTGCCCCCAGCCCTGTGACAGCAGCCTCTGTAATGAATGACTCTGCAGTGGGGCCCAGCAAAAGGACAGGAGGGCACGAGACAAATCATAGCTGCCAGGCGCTAATCTTCCCCTGGGAAAGTCACCTCCACCCCCCTCATCCATCACTGGGCACAGGGCTGCCACCATACCCCCTCACATACACACCCAGGACAACTCCTGGGCTCATGGATGCACGTGAGAGTGCACAGAGAGGCAGGTTGCACAGTACACATGGGAGCTTCTGAGCATGGACAGAGCAGCCAGAGCAAAAAATGTTGCTCCACATAGGGCCTCTACTTCAGATGTCCCACCCCCATAAAAAGTGAAGTCTGATCATTCTGGAAAATTCTGCTGAACCATCCATTTGTTTAACTGCCTGAGAAATGTTTGCTGAGATCCTTTTTCAAGCAAGGATTGAAAAACAGAGGTGCTGAGGACATGGAGCTGAAGAGAACAAGGTCTAGCCTTGAAGGAGTTCATGGCCCAGCAGAAAAGATGAAATAGGCAGAAGCATGAGAGAGAGGAAGTCAAGAGCCAAGGGAGACACTTCCCCCAGTGGACAGTACAGGGACAGCTTCCAGAGGGAGGACTTTGAAAGATGAGTGGACTTTGCAGGCACAGAAAGAAAGCTCTCTGGGAGTAGTAGAGAACAAGGTGGGCCAAGGTGGCATGTGAAAGGTCAAGGGTGCATAGGAGAGCAGGAGGCTATGCAAGGAGGCCAAAGAAAGAAGATTGAGACTTTTCCACTGGACATCACATGTTCTTCCATACCACCCAGTCCTAAAACACACACAGAGAGTCCCAGTCACATTGAAGAGGAGCAGAGCCAGCTCCTGCTACAGGTCAATGTCATAGAGACATGTCCAGCCATGTGTACATCTCCCCTCAAAGCAGGGGTTATTGGGGGCATGGACCTATTATCCATAAGCCATGTCGCTGTGGAGTCACTCTGCACTGTCACCCTCCTGGCCAGCACCAATGGACCACTGTTCCAAGAAGTTCGTTCCTATTATTTCCCACCCCAAAAGTCTGATGCCTGAGTCACCAGAGCTCAAAACAGGCCTTGGCGTACAGGAGATGTTCAGTAATCTTTCATTGACTGAGTATTTGTTCTCATGGTCTCATTTAACAGAGCTGTTGTATTAAGAGAGGTAGAAATATCATCCCCCTCCATTTTACAGAAGGTGAAACTTAGTCTTGGAGAGATTCAGTAACATGCCCACTGATCACAGAGCTAGTAAGTGCAGGACCCCAGGCGCCAGCTCAGCTCTGTCCCCAGGGCAAGCTCTCAGGCAGCCCTTGAAGGACCAGTAGCCCCACATCCAACTCCAGTGTCTCTGCTTCAAGGAAGCATAATTTGAACCTACTCTCTCAGAATCTGCATAATCATGAACTGTTGCAACAAGGCACTAATATATACATGTATACATTTCTGGAGTTATACACCATTTGCCACTTTAAGAATGCTCTATACAAACAAAAACACCCAATTTCCAAAGTAGATAAATCTAGGAGAGCTCATTTGCTGCTTTACAGAAAACATTTTTACACTGCAAAAAAAGAGGAGTCATCAAAGGGTTTTTAAGGCAGCAGAACCTCTTTGGGCCCTGCAGTGCCTACCTGAGGGGAGGAGGGCAGAGAGAAGGTACCAGCATTTGTGGAGCTCCTGCTGTGAACCAGGCCCTTTACCACCCTGCAGAGGAGCAATTTTTGTCCCCCATCTTATAGATAAGGAAATTAAAGCTCAGGTTCAAGACATTCGCGCACCACCACTATTAACTGAATCCTGTTCCACACTAGGAACCTGGGTATCAGACACAGGCAGATGCTCTTTGCCCCACAGGCACTTTTGTTCTAGTGGGGAGAGGTGGGTAAGAAACAGACAAATAAAGAAATGTACACCTTTGGGAGAACGTCGTATTATGACAAGTGCATGAAAGAAGCACATAGGATGAGAAGAGATGCTGGGGTGTCCTAGGCAAAGAGGGAGAGATTAGAAGACCCTGAATCTCCTCTGCTAGAAACTGGTTGACTTCACCTCTGGAACCTCAACCCTGAAACAGGAAGGAAGAAAAGGAAGAAAGGAAGGGAGAGAGGGAGTGAGAGAGAGAGGAAGAGAGGGAGGGAGGAAGAGAGGGAGGGAGGGAGAGAGGGATGGAAGGAGGGAGGGAGGGAGGGAGGGAGGAGAAAAGAGAGGGAAGCAGTTGGCTTACACCTTCTACCATATTACTTTGGTCGAAATCCAAATGGTAAGAGTTGCTAGAGAAACAAAACACATTAGAAAAAGGTAGCTCCAAAACCCTGGTGCTTATTCTCTGAAAAAACAGGAATGTGATTTGTAAATTTTTAGCTCAGCTGGCTTGGTGGGAGGACTGGACAAGAAAGACTATGGCTGGCTGGGCGCAGTGGTGCACACCTGTAATCCCAGTACTGAGAGGCCGAGGCCAAGGGTCGCTTGAGTCTGTGGGTTCAAGACAACCCTGGGCAACACAGCGAGACCTGGTCTTTAAAAAATAGCCGGGTGTGGTGGTGCGTGCTGTAATCCCAGCTACCTGAGAAACTGAGGCTAGGAATCATTTGAGTCTGCAGGTTCTGGACTGCTACCCTGGGCAACATAGTGAGACCTAGTCTCTTAAAAAAAAAGGAAACCAGGGCCATGGTGAACAGAGTGATGCAGGTTGCACACAGTGGGGCTATGGAGAGGGGTGAAGGGCCCAGTCAGGCACACACAATTGGCTCAGCCACTGAGGGTCTGTGGTTTTCAGAGAGGACATTCCACCTTGTTGCACACCTGCCTCCTCATCTGTAAAGTGGGGGTGATGACTGTTGCCCTAAGAGGGTTGTGAGGAGGATGAACTGATTCAGTGTGCGCTGTGGCCTGACATAATGCAGCAGTCTCAGCATTTCACATGGTGGAGGCATCAGAGTGGCTCTGAGGATGCAAATGGGAAAGGGGGCAGGAGAAAGAAATGGGGCAAGTGGAGGGAAGAGAAACTAAGGGAAAAGAGAAAGCGCGTGTGTACATAGGTACATGGTTTCCCTTCAACTTCCCCCAGAGCTTGATCGATTTCTAAATGGGCTTATTATCACCACCTATGAATTCTTTTAAAGGACCTAATTATAAAACACCAAACTAGCTAATTGGGTTTCCTGAGCTCGCCTTGACACAGGTGCAAACAGGCACTCTGGCTGGTCCTCGCGGTAAAGCCTGCAGAGCCAAATCAGTGTAGGGGGTGAGGGGGCTGCCTGTGGCCGGCAATTAGGCCTGTAATTGTAGGCCCCTTCCTGCCACTGCCAGGCCCCTGAAAGAGCTGGCAGTCTGACCTCACTCACCTGGTGGGCAGGAACTGAAGACCCGCAGGAGCAGGCCCAGTCGCCTAGGGCTTGGGCCTTGAAGCAAGTGAGTGCCCCAGAACCCAGCCTGGAAGGGCTGCATGTTGGCGGAGAAGCGAAGGCATCATCCTAGGTACACCGCCATTCCTCTCTGACTGGAACACCCAGAGCAGGGAAACAGAGACCCTGAGAAATGCAGTTCTCTTACACAACGCTGGAGAAGCGAGTGAACTTGGGGGGTAAAAACATTTCAAGATCGCTATGCCCCTCCCCCGATATTGGAGGTCCCCTGTCTCCAAGGGCTGCATTGGTGCTGCAGGAACCTCTGTCTCTACTACTGAGCTCTCCAATCACAATCCATTACCTGGAACTTGTTAGAAATGCAAATGACCAGACACCACCCAGGGGTGGGCTTGAGCCAACCATTTTTCATATGATCCCTCCAGGAGAGTCTGAGGTAGCTCCAGTTTGAGAATCACTGCTCCCCTGAATCCGGAAGGAGGCCATTAATCAATCAGCTGCCAATGGTGATGCTGCTGGCTGAGGGGGTGTATGGAGAGGCCTGTTTCTTAAATTAAACTAAATGACGGCCATTAAGGGGGCATCCCCCACACATAATTAATTCTCCTTTTGCTAAAAGGGGTAGGCGAGACTTGGACAGCTAATGTTGATCACCGGGAGCCTCTCGCTCACTCCTCTGCCGCCTTCATCATCCCCGGGGCCCCTGTCTAGGGGGTCCCACCATGGAGAAGAGGTCCAGTTCTCTCACGGTGGAGACCCCTGCCAGAATCTGAGATGGGTGAGCTCACCTCCCCGAGCTCCATGCCACCATCCCAGTCTACAAGTCCGTCACCAAGCTTGCTGGCTCTGTCCTCGATCCCCAACTCCTCTGCAGTCACACAGGGTCCTGATTCCCTCCTTCCTCAGAGCATTGCCACGTTAACCAGCCTGACACATGACAGCGTAGGTAGGACTGTGGAAACGGTGGAAACCGCAGGTGCCACAGATTGAGGGCACACGGAAAACCCTGGAGTGGGGAATCCATGCCCCAGGCCTTCTCGGCTCTGACTAAGGCAAATGGAGGTCCCAGGGCCCTGGACTTCGGCAGACCAGGCCATCCTTCTTGGCTGTGATCCCAGACAATGCCCCTCACTTCTCTGTGGGTCAGTACCCTCTGCTCTCAGAGGCGGCGATACCACCTTTCTTTCATGGCCATGGTGAGGAAGGGCAGAGGTGCAATGGGGAAGCACCCGGACAGCACCTGTCCCGCTGGAGACACACTCTCTCCCTTCTCCCTCCGGTGGGTTCCACTCAGCCTTGTTGACCCGAACCTGGTGACCCTGGGTCGACCCAACCCACCCCTCCCATCCTGTTGGTAAGCCCTGGAGTCCAGGCACCTGGCCACGTTTAGGGCAGTCCAACAGACAGCTGGTGGGCAGTTGTCATGTGCCAGCTACACTGAGGTGGCTGAGGATGGACAGACAGGCTGAGGAAGGGCCCTGTACCCGAGAAGCTCAAGGGTGAGGGGGAAAAACTCACTCATAATGCACCCTGAAGAAGAAGGGATAGAAGACGAGGAAAGAAAGCAAGTGGCACCAGAAAACAGGGTAGAGCTGGAGACGGCCCTGGATTCAAATCTTGCCCCAAGTGACCAGGAAACCCTATGCAAATTACTTAACCTCTCTGTGTCTTTTTTCCTCCTTTGGAAGGTGGAGGAAAACAGGAAGCTTCAAAGGTGGAGTTTTACAGATGTTGTGGGTCAGCTCCGGGCACCCATGGAAACTCAGCAAATGTTGTTGGTATCATTATTCTCATCAAGGCAATGGGCTCCCTGGTTCTCCAGGAGCCCCTGCTCTTCAGGCTCAGGGTCCGCACAGTCCCGCAGGCCTTGGGCCGGGCGTTAACCAGATCATCCTTTAATGCACAAAGAAACCCCAAACAGCTTAACCTCCACCAAGGCACAGAGAGCCCAGCCGCCCAGCGAACGCCAGCCTGGCCTTGAGTCCTGTGCTCCATTATTGCATCTGAAAATCCGTTAAAATTTCACACAATTTCCTGCACAGCAGTGCGCTTCATAATGCTGGGAGCCAAGCCGGCCCAGTAATTGGGACTGGAGTGGGGCAGAGTCCAAAGCAATTAATCCAGCCTCCTTCCTTGTTTGCGCCAGGATAAGCCTGACGGGGTGGAGAGTAATTGGAAAGGAGCGGCCTCCATCCCCAACTCCAAATTAATATTTTCCTGTCCTGATTTAATTCCGCCCGGGAACAGTGACACAGAGACACGCCGTGTCAAGCGCTAAGTAATCTGCCACGAGCCACCTGAGGAGGGGAAAGGACTTTTCCTTTTCTTTGCAGTTGGTGGGGGGTCGAGGGGGGATGGTGGCTAATAAGGCTGGACCTCAGAAGTTGGAGGGCCTTCCAAGGACATCTGTGGTGTAACTTACTTCCCAGCACAGAGACATGGCCACAAAGAGGGGAAGAGGGGGTAAATCAAGGACCTGAGAAGGCAGGCTGACCTGAATTCCAATCCCGGTTTTGCTACTGAAGGTAGTCATTAGCCCCACCAAGCCTCAATTTCCTCATCTGTAAAATGGGATAACACTACCTCCTATAATAGTACCTAGAGATAACAGTACTCCAGACCTGCAGATTTCTGCCAAAGACCTTCCTGTCCCAACCAGACCCTTCCCCAGTTGGCTGGACAACCTTTGAGTGGGGAGGACTCTCAACCCTCTCTTATGCATGGGTGTTCACGCCAGGGTCAGGCATGTTGGCTAAACTGAGCAACTGGGGTAGGCTGAAACTCAACTTCCCACAGGGGGGATCTTTCCCAGAGTTCCCTTCACCTCCCAAAAAAGTCCATGTTGTTTGATCTTTGTCTCCGGCCTGTTTCTGGAAGACAGTGAACTCAGACAACCAGGTATTCTGCAAGCCCCAAACCCAGCAGCCCTACCACAGGACACCTCTAACAAGGCACATCCAGTGACTGAGGGGGCAGAACTCCATCCTCCCAACATGCAACCCACTTCCAGGCAGCTCGAGCACCCTCGGGGTTTTAAGAGAGGTGCCCCATGGAAGGGTAGGGGGTCACCCAGGGGGCAGGGGCTGCAACTGGGCAGACCTATTCATGAGCACTTACCACCCTCCACCCTCGGAGAATACTCAGAAACACCTGAAGGCATCTAGACAAGGGAACCTTCCAGGGTCAGGCACCAGAGCCATCTGGTTACTAGTGTGCCCCTCTCCCAGCAGGTGGCAAGGAAACTAAGTTTCCAGGAGGGAAGGAAGCCACCTGAGCAAGCTCAGCATTCCCTTGAATAAAAGCACTCAGGCCAAGCCGGGCATGATGGCGCATGCATGTAAGTGACAGCTTATGGAGTCATGGTGGATCTGGGGATCGCACTTCGAGTCCCACCCGGACCAACACAGTGAGACCTAGTCCCAAAAAATAGCTGGGCGTGGTGGTGCGCACCAGTAATCCCAGCTACCTGGGAAGCTCAGGCTGGGGATTGCTTGAGTCTGTGGTACCCCGGGCAACGTGAGTCTGCAGTTCCATGGGCCAAAATAGAGAGACCTAGTCTAAAAAAAAAAACAAAACAAAACAACAACCACTCAGACCAAAGCAGGGAGTTACCAGAAAATCCATGTTCAACAAAACTGCAGGGAAACACTATGCAAATGTCAAACTGATGAGGAGAGGAGGGGGAAGAGAGATGGGAATAAACCAAACATTAAATCAAATCAGTAGGAGAATAATAGCTAAACTCTTTCTTACTTGTAGCACTCAATTCTGTAGTCAATATGGTCAGGAATGAATGAACGGCCCACTCAGCTTCACATCTGAATTCAATGAGTGTAGCACCCCACGCCCCGCCAGGGGAGCCAGCCAGTCAGGAGCAGTCCTGGCCCATCCCACAGCTCCCACCTGCAGGGTCAAATGGGCAGGAGAGGGGGCCAAAGTTAGATTCCCCCATCCCCATGCAGTCTGGCACAGAGACAAGTCACCTCCCCTCATTGAGCCTCAGAGTATCAGCACCAGGTGGGGGGAGGCAGCTTGAGGACACTGCTTGTCATGCGGGGGCATAGACACTGGCGGGGGGAGGG